>QNGE01004078.1:57321-68886 GCA_008508345.1 Paragonimus westermani
GTGTCATCGACGTAACGTTTGTAATATGACAAGTTTTCTATCTCCCTAACTAGCTGTTGTTCAATTTTTAGCACGAGAAAGTCTGCCAGGATGGGACCTAGTGGACTTCCCATGGCTACTCCGTCTATTTGACAGTAGGACTGTTCAAGAAAACGAAAACTGACATTCTCAGTACAGAGGAGCAAAGTTTCCTTCTATATGTCGGTGGGAAGTGGCAACGAATTGACTCATTTCAACGAGCTCAAAAATGTAGTCAATCGTTTCATGCAGCGGGACATTTGTGAAAAGTGACTGAACATCTATAGAGCACATCAGTTCATTGGCAAGATTGATTCTGTCCAGGTCACTGGCAATGTCATTGCTAAAATTGGCCTAAGTGGCATGCCAGAGCTGTGAGTCTTTGGTAGGCCGTAAAGTTGAGGTGTTGACGATCCGCACGGCTTGAGAGAATTATACGTTACTTCATCAATAATCCGCAACTGCAAGGGCAGCTGAAGATTTCGTCCTATGCGGTCCTCTATTTCGCTAATGTTGTCCACTCTCTCTATTCGCGGAAACTTTGTTTGGTCATCCAATATTGATAACATCTTCTGTACATACGCATCCTTGTCTAGAATGACGGCCTCAGAACCCTTATCAGGCTTAAGTATAACCACGTTTTTCGACTTAAGCTCTCTTAACGATTGCAGGTGTTGCCTCGTGATAGCACACCGACTATTAATTGGAGTCCTGATGAAACCATAAGCTATATCAGTGAACGTAGCCCTTAACCGTACTAGAATGTCAACACCAGTTGGTCGAAGATCAGATAACTGATCAATAAGATTCTCAAACTGGGCTTCAACACAAATACGATCAGCCTTATGTGATGGTATTTTGTGATCAAGACCTAAGGCTAACGCTTCTAGTTGCAACGAATCCATCTGTACTGAAGAACAGTTCAGCACGTACTTACTAGAATCCGGAGAAATTGGCTCTTCACCGTGCTTCGTACGTGACTTCCGCAACCGATTGCTATAAGTCCTCTTCGTATGTTTGGTACTGATGAATCAATACGAAATGCTTGCGTCTACCGGTTTCCATATTCTATATGTTTTGTTCATACATGGTTTTTTAATGAGGTGTGCGCCATTTTAGAAATATGGTGTGTATAATTAATGTAAAAATACCTGGTTGGCCGTCTGCAACCTCAGGTGGACACGGCTGCCTTAATAATCTGGTTGTGCAACGCAGATCACACGGTATTCGAACATGCTCTCAGTTTAGGTAGCTCTGGTCGGAAGGAAGAAAAGTCTGGACCAAAACACCGAGCAAACATTAAACTTACTGATTTATCAGGAAATTATCCAGAATGACACCTTATGATCTCAGAAGTGAACTATCAATAACACACAAGTCACCAATATTGATTTAAGCGTACTAATGTACATAAAGTCTCATTGCGTAATGATTTGGTGACACAAGACCGAATGCTTTGATGTAGGTTCTGCGAAGTTAACATGTAAGCTTGATATCACAGGACTGGTAGTTTCAGATTATGGTTAGGTGTATTGTTTTGTTGAATCACCAGTAGCAAACTAGACATCTCTGATCAGTCTGATTTACTATCACAAAGAATTGTGGAATTCCTCCTCCGCATTTTAGATGTCAGTCTTAAGAAGGTACAGTGAGGTTCCAACCAAAGTGTGCATAAACGATCTTGGAATCCAAGAATATTGGAAAACTGACTTGAATCTGTTTTTAAATTTGCGAAGTATAATGTTGGGACACAGTTTCTAAAAACACCTCATTTTAGAATTGCACTGGCAAATTTGTGCGCGATATTAGCAGTTTCGTTGTTCAGTATTCTCATTATAAATGTCGACAGAGTCTGACAGTGCAAAGGATTACAACTTCGGTTACTGTGTGACCGATCACTTCACCCAAGTCAAAATTGCACCACATTTTTGAGTATTCCAATTTTTCCCTCCAGCTTTTGTATCATCGTTGTACTGTTACTAATGGTATGTTAAAGCATTCGGTTAAAAGTACCATGATATATTCTGCTAGTACCTTGCCGTCTTATAAATCGGGGCAAACTACCTGAAAGTTCCGACGACGACGCCAAACTTACGTTGAGCTGTTTACAGTTGACTGGTACCTGACAACGACGGACTACTGTTGAACACATACACTCACACCCCATATGCACTGTCTTTAGATGTGCGACAGCACCTAGCTGATAGATTTGGTTGTAAACAAGAAGAAGCACACAGATTTTACCTGGCAGCTGAGCAGTGAATTTGGCCCCACAAGAAACATTTAGAAAAACCTCAGAGACTAGCTGGATCCAGAGGGAAACAAAAATGATGACAGATTGCCTAGAGTGCCAGGCAAAATTATATCTAAGTTTTTAGAAGAATACGCTGCATTTGTGCTAGACATGTTTTGCTCCTTAGAACAATCAGTATAGCTGGGACCGGGATTCAAGCCTGTCCACCTTCAGAGTGGATTAATGGAAAATTAAACGATAGCCGTTTTCTGCGTTTCTGACTGTCACATCAGTGAGTGAAACGTGAATTCCGAGTAGCACATAACCAACTTATTGCGCATAAGCGAGTTTTAAATCGCAGACGATTCCCTGGTTTACCATTGATTCTCAGCAAGATTTTCGTCAATGCTGACTGATCGTCAAACAGGAAGATTTCGTCTTTGTTGACAACGAAGTTTATAATATCGGACCATACAATACACATTCGTTCACTCGTTTGTTCAAACTGATCATACCACTGGGAATGACGGTGCACACTTACGGAGTTTATTCAGAGGTTTTGGCATACTAGTTGGTGGACTTCCACCCAGTGACCGAAATTCACCCCACTCTGAAGTTGGTTAACACTTTAGCTTACACACGGTAAGACCGCTTGGGCAGGTCTAACTCGAAACCTCCCACCATCAACAGCGATCATATTGGAACCTGAGTGTTTGCATATCAGGCATGTGCAAGCTCATCAGTGTGTGTACGCCTTCAATGCATAACGCCAAGTGTATGCAAAAATTCTGTGCGCATGGACGAGATTACGCAAGGCACGAAGCTTTGCAACAGGTGGTCACCCTCACTAGTAGAATCGTCTTCGGTCAATCTACAAAGTGAAAATTTAACCCTACAAATCGGTGAATACACAATCATTAGTAGGCCACTACAGGTCTGAGTTGAAATGTTAGGCTAATACCCAACACCCGCTAACTGGTGTTCACAAGAACAGCTATGTCTAGGTTTTAAAAGTAAACTGCTGGATGCGACTCACGTGACGAAGTGAAGATGAGCACTGATATTCTTGTACTCAGCAAGCAGGGTTATTGATTAGGGCTTCGTGAAATTTTGTCAAACACCAGCTTATAAGTAGATGAGGTCTTGTAGACTGTGGTTGCCTTACAAGAGAGCGGCCAACGAAAAATTACAATCATAATACATAACTAGTTGATAGGAGCTATTCAGATTGTGCGAAGTACAATTCCGGTTGCATGAGTATTCACATAGCAAGGCTATAATGCGTGCGAGTTTAAGACGAATTTTGTGAATGGCAAGGAATAAAGTGGGTTAAGCAGTAGTTGTACGATCTTCCACGAAGACGTTGAGCAACGCGTAGCAATAAACCAATGATCCCAAATATTCAAAACAAGATTGGATCGCAATGCCACGGTACTATTGAACAAATTATCAAAGTGAATATTCAGACAACCTCAACAGTTTCGATCGACAGATCGTTTTCAGGGAATGGGTTACAATTTGTTGCTGAACGGGCTAAATATGAACCATAATCACATAATAAGGCATTCATACCCAAAAGAGCTCTTCCGAGCAGTCAACAGGTTCAAATCAATGAGGATGAGTCGAGCTCCAAAAAAGGGGGTGCACGCACCACTCAAATAGAGTACAATGATGGACAATTGGCTATTCGCACAACCATCAAATTGACGTGACAAAACAAAATCGTCTAGGTCAAGGTCCAATTAACGTCCAGAAACGGGGGAGGTTGAATGCAGAGGGGTGAATATTTAGGGGAATTAGGTTGGGTCGGATTTTCACATTATTGTAGTTCAAAAACTCGATACAGTAGTCTGTTTGGAACGTAATACAATAATCCCATTTTCACAAAGCTAACCGTCTGAGTAAAGGTGTTCTTTCCTGTGAACTGTCTTCTTGGAGTTGGGCAGGATTTAAATTCCATAGGACCCAATCCTTAGTAAGTGCAATGAATAAAGAAGTCAGATTGCCAGAGTCGTCAGTGGTCACAGGTGGCACGTGTATTGTTGGAGTCCCATCTATACTGCTTTTGGAACCTTCAGGTGCCATCGGACATATGCTACTGAACAACCCTAGTTTATAGCCTGCTGTGGTTATTGTGCAATGGCCATGCCCCAGTCTCAGGTTGCACACCATGGTGAAGAACACTAACGTCGATATGCCGTTCACATTAAACACTGGCGAGCGAAAAGCCACATGACTTCACACAATCTGATAGTTAATGTCATACAACTACAGGATTGTACACTGACTTAGGAGCTCCCAAGTTTCTCAGGTTTAATAGAAAGTCACTTAATGATGGTTTAAACTCGGAAAACTTTGGTTAACAAAACAACATTATCACAGTAGTGTTTATATTCAAGACTAAAATGAGAGAGACAATGTGGGAACCAATTCGTTTGCGGACCACCATCAAATTATTTACCGTTTTAAGAAGCAACCTAGAGGTTTAGCACGGTCGGGCCCCTTTTCACTGAATAGGTGACGAATTAGGGTCAGCAGTTGGCTGTGAACCAGAGTTTGGTTTCTCATTGTGGCCTAGAAAAATTGTTCGTTGACGGACTTGTGTATTTTGGACATTCTTCAAGAACTCTGCAAATAACAAAGCCCAGTTTATTTTGAAAAGATTATCACATTGTTTTTTCTTGGCCAGACTCAGTGAAATTCACATCTACGGTTCTGGGGAGCTGGCTTCAACGGTGAGTTTTGCATTCCATAAAAATGTCCCTTGGTAAATGTTGGCTGCATTTGAGATATTGTTCCGTGAACCATAACACTCAGTACGGTCTTGACTCGTGATGGCATCCTTTAAGCAAAACTGATATCACGAAACGCAGATGGTTTGCACTCAAATTGTACTCCTCTGAGTACAAATAACTCCAGCGGGATGGTTATCTGAAGGAAGAGGGTGGACCACTTCGGTGGCGTTAGGTACAGACTGGGAGTAATTTAGTGACAAAGGCCAGTTGGCTTCTTATGAATAGTCGAACAACAAACTCCCAGAAGAAAATCGTTCCTCCGGCAGCCACTGAACGTGTCCGTCCCACTCATCATTTTAGCTCAGAGAGCTCTATTCAATGAAGTATAGCCCTATGGGAATACAACACCCCACGAAATGTTTGCGAATTAACCCTGCATTTGAGGGCATATGAAAACTTGCCAGTGTCTGCTACATTTATCCCGTTCACACATGTTTTGCTAAGCAAAAAATATAACGTAACTGTGTATATGTTTACACCAGTCTCATCTCAACACAATCATTACTATGATATACCGTAGCGGTTAGTGGAATAAGTGTCTGAGCAATGTTAAACAAAGAGAAACAAACCATCGGAATTTCTATCAGTAATTTGTAAGAGCATTGGGTTACAATATTATTGTGCAAGAAGACTGGCAGTTGTAAAATTACACAATATCCAATTGGATATCAATGTCACTAACAGTGTTTTAAAATCTAACCGTATCCGATGCACTACGGGAAGTTGGACAATGGTTGTATGCGGATACATGCTAAACAGCGTCAAAACAGACAAATTTGTTAACATGAGATTACCGGACCAAAGTCGAAGGGGGGGGTGAAATTATAGTTCACCTGAACAATTGGCTCTATAAGCACAAGAAAGCCAGCTTTTCAGTTTTAACATGTTGCCAAAGAAAGCGGATACGCGGATGGAAATAGAGTAAAAATACAAAACCAGAAAGTTGTCGCAATAACGTGAACATAATCTGTCATGCTTGTGAATACAAAATGTACAGCACTTGTCTTTAAAAATTTGTCAAAAGTGTTATTTGTGTGAATAAAAGGACACTGATTTTTTTTATTGAACTTTTCATTTAGTATCTATTTTTCTTGTTGCTCCAAACTAGACATCACAATTATTGCCGTGTAATCCCACAAGTAGTTCACCCGTGGCTGAGTGTTATTTTCACCAAATACAATCAACTGCTGACTTCAGGTTAGGAAGTGAAAGCCTTAGATTCCATGAAGAATACACATACGACCAGAAATGCGTACATATTTACATGCATGTATGTACACCTATATGTAAGCATATACGCATTTGCAGAAAATATCTATTTTTACGCACTTTACTTCGGTTAGAGGAAAGTGTTCCGTTGATACACTGCCACATATAAGATTCAGCGGATGTGGTGACAGTTTACTTGATAGGTAACACATGTACGAAGACATTTATGAGCAAAATTTTTACTATGGTAAATCTGCTTCTGTCTACTCGCAGTAATAAATGTTTGGTGAACCTTTTCAGACGAACTATATCAGAACACTTGTAACGTAGAAGCCGCATTCAGAGCATGTAGGCGTGTATGTGTGACAGGCAACCTTTGAGACGGTAGTCCGCAGGAAGACAGCAATCCTTAAGACGTGTGCCGGTTCGCTGGGGTCACAGGAAAGAATCTAAATACATAGGTGGCGGTGTCCGTTCAGTTAAGGTGAAAAACAGTTTCCTTCTAATCACTTCAACAAGACACACCAAACGGCCGACAGTTCCCCACCAGCCGACAATTCGCACGACGATAGTCTCCGTGATTAATAAGCCATTTGTCAATAGGTGTTCTTTGTGATTCCGTAAATAACCTTTTTGCCGTTTAATGGTAGAAATCAACTTTGTGGTTGAGGAAAACACGTAGCGTAGCTATGGCTGAAACATATTCAACATTCGGAGTTGTACCGTGAGCTCAGGGACTCGCGACCATAATCTTCGTGCGATTTGGTGCCAGGTTTAATGTGATCGGCTTTCTAACACCCTGTACAAAAATTGACGGTCACAATTTGGTTGCTCCGAAACAGATTTCCGGTTCTCACCCTGAAAAAACTACATTGTACTGAATGGGCACTCTCAAAATTCAGTCCGGTGTTTTAAAGTTTATCTTCAATGAGAAATGACAACAGTTAAACTTTGATATGTGGACGAGTTAATTTGGGTTCCAGGTACCACTGTAGTTGGGTCAAGGCTCTTAAATAACCACTTGAGGTCATCACTGATGGACCGATTATCTTACACTGTTTTGAGGGCCTTTATTTGGAACCTCTAGACTCTGAGAAACAGATTGGATTCAAATATACTATCGTTGCACAAGATATACTCGAAGATAAAGGGGAGATACAGACTGGAGTGAGTACCAGTGTATAATTTTGTGTCATTTAGTTTAATATTATCTAGCATGTGTTACTGCGAAGTGCAAGTTACTTAGGGTGGATGAGAAAACAGCTTTGCGCAGCTTGGATTGAAGAGTCTAACCGACTTGTAAAAACTCTCAAGCACTTTGGAAGACTATAAACGGCTATCTGTATAGTTCGAAAGACGTTGGTGGAGGATCCTGATCAGAGAGAACATTTCCGATATTCGACAACAGTGGGCTTATTCATTCGT
This sequence comes from Paragonimus westermani, assembly GCA_008508345.1. Taxonomy (NCBI): domain Eukaryota; kingdom Metazoa; phylum Platyhelminthes; class Trematoda; order Plagiorchiida; family Troglotrematidae; genus Paragonimus; species Paragonimus westermani. Next base: position 65,002 of record QNGE01004078.1, read on the forward strand.
TGGAATCCTGTTTTGATGGTTGGTTTGAGGGTACATCGATCAGTTGATCAGTAATGATAAACGAATACACAAGGCATTCTGTGAGTGGTTTCACTGCATGACGAAGACAATACGTCTATATGCTCAGCTAAAGAATTAATATTAACTGTCAGCATAAAATCTCTTATCCCAATCTTTCGTTTGGTCGCATGTTTATTCACTAAAGAGTTAACTCAGTAATAGTTCTTTGCGGGAGAGCTAATCTTGCGCTAGTGTAATCCTTTTTTAATTTACCGATCAGTCGTCCGTTCCGTTATGTGTCCTGTCAAAATTCAAGGTTACCTGGACACAGCAATCAGCCATAAATCATAAAACTAACAATTCGATTAATGCGAACTCAACGGTTTCCCTGCATTGCTGCATAAGTGCGATTAATTTGAAACTTGGGTGGAGCCATCGCTTGGTATGAAGTTTGAACCGGTGACAAAATGTGAGTAGTGTGACAGCTGAGGTGAGAACGCAAACAGATTCCGCAACGACAGCCAGTGCCCAACCACATGTTACATACCTACACAAAATTGCTTTCGTCCAACTCAAACATACACTAACCTCTATGAACTATTGGATTATGGTGTAAAGAAATTTTACGATGCTGCAAAACAGAAGACAGATAACTGGTGAAACGAAAAAGTTTGCATGGAAGCACATAGAAAGCAACGTGTAAAATGGTTAACCGCTATGAAAATCCGTTCCTCCCATTCGCGTGCCTCAGATTACACAACAAATTGACGTTTGACTCCTGCGTCCTAACCATCAGACGTTGGTTCTCTGAAATTATGTGTCATCAATCGTGTGTAGCGCGGATAATCATCCTTAACCTGGCCTGTCACCGTACTGGCTCACACATGATCCCACCTCTCCTACTCGGATCTCACTGATTTTGCTGGACCAGGGTGCCGTGACGAATGATTGGGATTTGCTCACTGTAATTGTCTACGTATGTGTTCGGTAGTGGCGTGAAAATACTTGGCTGATTATGTCATGTGCGCAACGAACTGTGAGCTAAGATCGGTTGACGGCGTGACTTTTTGTTGACTTGATTTGACGTGACTTGGTGTATGGTATGTTTTGATGTTGAGGTCGGTGTTGAGTTGGTTTGGGTGTTGCTTACTTCACTGTTTCACTCATGGTATTATTCCCGTACAATTTGATCTCCATGGATTTCGACTGTTTGTTCCACTCAAAACCAACTACCTTCTTTGAGAGACACTTGTGATCTTTTCAAGAAATATTTCTATGTAAGGGAGCACTTTGTGAGGCAAACAACCTGCTAATTTCGGAACAAATTTGATGTCAGATAAGCTTCCAGTGTTCTGCCAAACCACTGCATGATGTTCAGATCAGTATTATGTTGGTTGCGATAATTTCTTAAATTGTTTCATGTGAGAATTTAGTGCACAGTTATTCGTAGAGTTGTTTGGTAAACTCGTGCCTCATGGTTCCTGTACGCTGGTTATAGTGGCATCATATTATTTGTGAAGAGTGCAAAAACATCCGTGTTTTATCCACGACAACCTTTTATGATAACAGTAGTATTCATCATAACCACGATAAAGTTAGCGCGACAATATAGGGATATTAATAATTTAACAATATCACCAGATAAAAATTTGCTTGCACACGTATGAGATAAATAGATCAGATAACTTTATGCAATAAATACGAGGAGTGGTGACGAAGAGAGAGTAAGGGAGAGAGTAAAGTGAGGGAAAATCAACCGAAAACACATGTTTTGGAGATGCACACTTTGTTGTTCAGGCGGATCAGTATGAGGTAATATGACAATCACAGTTCACATCAAATGGAAATTGTAGTGAACAGTAAGAAAACAACCAAGCTGATTCTTAGCTAGTCTAAGAGAGTCAAAGACAAAGGGTTGGAGCGACACAGACTCAAGGAACAGAACAGTGTTAAAGTCGGGGTAGTCAAACAGATTGATTTGTCGGGAGTGTGGACCGGAAAAAATCATTTGGTCGGCATATCACATATCACCGAAGATGCCGGCAAACGTTTTGCGCAAGTTCTTCATTGTATCATCACTGTCCTCTCCTGCACCACCTGGTCGCAACGATGTTTGTCTGGGAGGCACAAAAGGGCGCTCTCGTGTGGTCGCCTCTTGTTGCACAGGTCCACCACGTACATCCGTATCCGTAGGTATTATCCCGGAACTGTAGACCAGCCAAAAAATGGAGACAAACACCGCAGAACTACACATTCCACGAGCATATACCGAACACTGGCTGAGCATACAAATATTGGATTAAAAATGGCGACCGAATAAGTTTGGCCTGTGTATCGAGTCACGGATGTTAACCTGAACACTTCTAGCAAACTCTGTACTCATTTAGCGTCAAGTGAACACACTGGGGTCGAATCGGGGATGTTAGTTAAGGAACACGATGCATGCCCACACAAACTTCGATTAGTTCCTAGCATGTTTTATAAACCACTTTTGAGGCAATCACAAAGGGATTCATAGTGAAGCTGTTTGGTAAAGAATTAGGGAATATTGCAGCACTTTAAGAGCGATCCAACTGTGCAAACCCGTGGCCTCTAGTTGGCTTGAATTAGTCACAGAAACCGATTAGTTCTGTTTAACATTTATTCTACCACCTGTGCCAAAAAACCCAAGTTAGGTGCTCAGAAGCTTCATTTTCCATTTGGATTACCCAATCTTCCAACTGGTTCATGGAGCCACTGGAGTTAGTTGCATCCATGAACTGTTGCTGTCGAATCTCTTTTGTGGTTCTAAGATAACTGAAACCGAGTGTAAGGCTTTAATGAGGTGGACTAACACCCCGCAGTTAGCGGTGACTGTATGAACATATAGTAAGATGTATGGTTTTCGTGCCATTTCGGATTAAGTCTTACCAATAAATCGCTTCGCTCATTAACCATCGATGCCAAACATTCATCAAAACGAGTCGAACAGTAACGGAAATGAGAAAGAAAACAAACAAATCAAACAAAATTGTTTGGTCATGAGAAGAAATGTGTAGCAAACAAGCTCGTTTTCGGTGTTTCATCATCAGACTAAATACAACACATTTATATGGGTTAGATGGGGGTGGTAGATAACATATCACTAGAGCGAAAGATGTCAGTCAACAGTTTTTTTGTCTGGTTTGAGTCATGAGACTTAGTTACGTAACATTGGCCACGTGAGTTGTACGAAGTCTGCGAGCGATGCGTCACATCTACGCAGTCATTCTATCCTGGGTTTGCGTACACGGCCATGGAAGATTCAACGTTTGGGCGTGAAGTGAAGGCGAGGTGAAGTATGGAATAATATAGAATGCTCAAAGCCATACACACGTCGATAAAAAATCATTCCGTGTTTAGAACTGACTAATAAAACTTGTTGATTCTAGTCAGAATAAGTGAAATTTATGTTCGGATTACTACAGTTGAAGTTGAGAGGAGCGACGGCCATACGTCCACCCACAGACGCGAAACACCGATCATGCACACCCGCCACCAAGCGGCGTTAACACCTAGCCACGCGACCACGAACGACCGTCTGCACAAAGTCAATCACAACTGCTCTCATACCCATACCCCTTGGCCGAACTATCGTACTGTAGCCCCTTCACGCCTATCCCCATTTGTTGATGACATCAAATACTGGTCAAACATTTCCCACATCGTTACACGTAACACATTCTGAATTGGCACTACGAACCCTCACTTGAACTCACCCCACTTTGCTTATCTTGTACCACCTCATTGCATTGCCTGCGCTATCACATTATTGACTGATACTTGTTGACGGTCAAATTTCGCGCCCAGAGTTCACTGGGTTGTAAATTGTGCAGTCTGCTAAGCATTACCTGTTTGTGTACAGAA
>QNGE01004079.1:1651-29428 GCA_008508345.1 Paragonimus westermani
TGTGAGTAAATCGGATTGGTGCAAGTATTCTCATTTTGTCTCATGTGTGTTGATCAAATTGATGAGTGGTCAAGGTTGTGTGTTAGCCATCGCAACCTTTGAATTTCAAACGAATGAGTTGTAACGTCAGATGGCTACTCAACACTCCCAGTACTTTCAGCAGTAATAGTTGCATGTGCCGGGCGACAATTCGTCAAGTTCAACAGTGTGACTAGGGAGAGTAGTTTATAACACAACAGTGTGGATCGGGGGGTACACGAGAATAATGTGTTTTGTTATATTTGGGTGAGTGGTCTGTTGATTTCTACACTGGAATTTTGGTCGGCTGTTCAACATTTGTGTTGGTCTATTGGTAATCAGAATCCCGAAACTCAAAGTGTGTTTCCCCACACACTCTGACACAGTATTTCTCGGCACGATTGCCGTAACACATCATTAATTTTGTAATTGTGGTGTTGTGAATTGTGGATTGATTTGACTAGGTAGTTGACTCTACCAGCTTGAATTGCTTATCTGTGTGATATTGTGTTCAGTCTTAATGTGCTCATCTCACGGAGAGATACGGGATGTAATGAGTGATTAAGCAACCTTGTAGGCGCGTTGATATTATCTGGTGGACTGCATCGTACTGTCCACGGATACAATTGATGGCGTATTCATGATCAGATGTTTTTGGTTTTGAAGCCCGTGTGATAATGTTGTCGTCGAGAGAAGTTGTGTTTTGGTGCTCATGGTCTCTCGGGATTTGTTTGACTGTCACCTATGGTTAACTCGAATGTGATTCATCAGGTGTGATTAGTCGAATCCAACAAGTTCACAACTACTCAGCCGTAATCTACAAATTTTGGCCGATGTTTGAATGGACCTGGAGATTTCCAGTCGACCACGGAGTTCTCAACTCAGCTTTACTGACTGGATTGAAAGGTCATCTATGTCTTCTCCGGTTGACGTTGGGTATTCACAGCATTGCTCATAAGTGGAGTTTGTCAAAGCCATCAGCGTGTTTCATCGTTCGCTCGAGGTGTGGTAAGTGGCGTACTACTGAACACGGTTGTGTGAGTCGGAGTTCAACTGCAGGTGATTGTATGCAGATGAACCCCTGACATGCTCTACCGAAAGCTGAACCCGTGTCTGTCGATTTCTTTTGAAGTAGGTCATCTGGAAGACCTGATTGTAATCGAAGTCGGCGATTAAGTGTGAACAATGTCTAGGTAGATATTCTGTTTGTTTCCATTGCCACATTGCGTCTACCGTGAGGGAACTGTTTTGATCGCATGTGTGCTATTGAGTTTAGTCCTAGAGCAAACAATTCACTGTTATATCGTGTATTCCTAATATCATCTTCCTCGTGAGACATTTATCTGGAAGTGAAGTCGTTCGGATATCACGATAGCGTCAATCGGAATTATTCCGGGAAACCTGGTGTGCAGTTCTAATCGTAGGTTACTCCATCAGGGAATGTTCTGTGTCATCCTGGTGGCATGCTGTTTGCATTGGCTGTTAATCAGTCGGTTTTGCGTCCTCAAACCACCGAACTATCATCGGGACGTGACCTTCCACAAACGCCACCAACGAACCATGGTTTCTAAGCTTATCCTAAAATGAGTCAACCCATGATAATTCTTCTCCACTAAGCTCCAGTGCTGTTTTCTAATGAGTCCGTAAATATCGTACGCCTGTTTCAGGTTGGGTGTTGTGAAATGACTATTCTCAGGTGTCTGATCCTGCACTGTAACATTCACAGTGAACGAAAGACGGAACGTACGGTGGAGCGGATGAGACTGATTACAACGACTGGTGAGTGTGGGAGTGTGAAGGGGTGAACAAATCAGTGGATAGTGAAAGGATAACAGACCAATCAAATGTGAGCTGACCATGCCGATGAAACACAAGGCAGGCGCACCATTATGTGCAGTGATAATGGCGGACCACAAACAACTGTGGTCAGTTGATACCAGCCTCATCCTGTCGATTTGGTTCTGATGGTCGAGCCAGTTGCGAATTCCGATTGTTTTCATGAGTGTGTGCGTCTGGCGTGTGCTTGCAACCTTCGGCTGGTGACTCCGTCACGACAGACTGGATACACGGGATAGTCAAATGTGGGTTGCCTGTGAGAAAATTGGCATATTACATGGTGCAGCCTCATCGATTCATTTCTGAAATGGTGTCGTTGATATGTCGTGTAGGCATCTTTGAACGGTTGTTTTTTGCTCCATTGATTCGTGCCCACAGAACAGCATCCCGAGTACCTGGTTACACGCCGTTCCTTGCCACCGATCATAACGAACGTGAAGTCTGATGTGATTTTTTCAACAAACTGACACTTCCGTTTGGTCGATGAGTACGAGTGGAATGCTGGGTCCTCAGATTACACAAATTGTTTGCTCTGTGGAATGATAGAGCCGTGTAATCTCTGACCGATCCATTTGCGAACAGTCCAGAATGAAGTATCGGTTGGATGTAACAAACACGAAGGTTGACTTGAACTCAGTCACCTGGAGAGGCCTGATTAGAGTTCGGGTAGACAGTTGGAGATTCATCTGATTGAAATCTGTCGTTGAGTTTGGACATTTAGACGTCTTATTCTTGATTCTGTTCTACTGACTATTGTCCCTGGGGAAAGTGGCAACATCACGCCAATGTATTCCTCCTTCCCACTTCCGGAACCAGAAGATTGTGGAGAGAGTGACAACCGCAATCATTATTCAACTATTCTGCAATACTGAGTGGTCTGTAACGATTAACCAACGTTGAGAAGAATTGTCGGAACGCCGTTGCACATCAGGATATTAGTGGGTGATGCAATCTGGTTGTGGAGTGGTCTGAAATGCTAGGTTAATATCGAATGAGAAATGACCGTCGAAATCGCCTGTCACGCTTTTCATTCCTATCTATCCCTAATAAACCGCCGTAGCTGCGCCAACATTTTCATGCTGGTGGTTTACTGATGGGTACTTTCCCATTTTCCCCACAACCACCTCGATTCTGTTGCAATGCCGTCTATCTGTTCTCCACATTTGATCACCTGATCATAACACTTTGGAGAATATCTAAGCATATGCGACAGTTTCGTTGACATCTGCCAATGACAGTCCCCATCATCGACTCGTGAGACATCATGCGGATTCGAATACTCGGGCTCTGTCTTCTGCTGCATGATTTTCCGCAACATGTTCGGGAAATACCACACGGCACAAACGACAGTGGTCTCTCCGTGTCAGTGAAATCCTCATATGAGCCCTGAGATTCACATTCTACGAGGTCCGATTGAACTCATCTTCATCTTCATTCATTCGTTTCAGAGCGTATTTTGGTATGCCCACGATTTCGTCTCCTTCACTCTTATACCCATCACGTTCTCAGCTCTCGAGCCGATTCGCGAAGATGTGGCCTAGTGCGGCCGAATCAAACACGGGCACTCAGTAATAGTGTGTTCAGTACTAACCGAAAGGATGCAGACGATTTGCTGTAAGATCATTGAGGTCCACTGGTTGTTCCGTTATTCTGAGCCCAACCAAATGTCTACTCATTCTCCTAACACTGTCCCCACACGAACCCCCGTACTCTGGCATCAGATTATACGGGAAATTTATCATTTTTCACCTGGTCACAATTCCCTAAACCGTCTCAAACGATTCACCGCTCGACAATGTGAAACATTTGACAGGTTGTTTTTGCAATGGCGGGCACAGACTTTTGTGATCGCACTTTCCTTCTGACCAGTTTAACCGCCACTATGCAGTTGTTGAATTTCTGGGGGTTTGTGAGCCGGAACGCATCTAATTGAGATGCATTCTATCGACGAACATATTGATAGGACCTCTTCGTGGTACAAATGAATGATTTGAGTTAGACCAAACTCCGAATATTGTGTTTGTACGGTTGGGTGAAATGTACCCGTTCAACGTCGAGTTCTTACTCACGACTGTTTCTGTGCATTAGATTGTCGGTATTTTGCGCAGTCTCACGTCTTGTCATAGCTGATGACCTACGTGCAGTACTGATGATTTCTTTGGGGATTATTCTGTCATGCACGGAGAATTCTCCGTATCGTTCCCAAATGGATTAATGGGTTGGCGATGGGTGGTTCATTGGGATCGATACTGGGTGGACTCATCCTATGGATAGCTGAACGATGTTTTTGTGTGCACCCTTCACGAGACGTTGACGGTAGATCAGATTTTATTGATATGGTCAATTTCGTTGCAATCTACAGACGTGCGAACTCATTCCTCTCAAATTTGGCAGTTTTCTGCACTAGGTTTATGGAGGACAGCTCATCTGTTTCAGACACTTTAATGGTTCGACTCTTGGGGACACAACACAATGTGCTACGTGTCGAGCGGCAACATGTATTGGCAAATACCTTCCACATTCCTCATTCGTTTCGATGGTGTACAGGTTTGGCCTAGTCCGAGTTCTGCTTACTGCTATGAAACATGGAGCCGTCCACTTTGTGAACTGTTGGTCTTGACAATTATAGCCTCTATGAAACGTTTTTAGGTTGCGGTAATTTTCTCCTGGTACTTTTCCTCTCCGAATCCGGAGGAATTCACGATTCGTGAGCTCGAATGGATTCTGTTGAAATGCACCCAAACTAGGATTTCGTTGAGGGGCAAGTCTTTCGGTGACATCTCCCTGTGATTGTGAGCTTCTTTGCGGTATCAACACTTCCAGTCTCTAAACAACCCGTTCAACTGATCAGGACTAATTGAAGTTTGGGAAACTTACCAAACCCTGCCTGTGTCTTACTGACAATGTTGAGAAATGTTACATTTCTGCCGAAGATACAATGTTTCAATTTGCAGCACATCCAGCCATATCAGCGTTAAATTCACGACATGTTTGTTTCGGGTTTCATCGTTACTTCTATTGAACGGTGAGTCGGAATTTGTTTTGCCACGTAGACAATTTATTTTTTTCTCCCCTAACACGATCATGAACTTTATTCAACCTTCATTCACCGTATTGTGTGAGTGACATATTTCTGCATACTCTAGCCTACTTCAGTCACATAACGTTCCGAATGATAACACGGTCTTGAGCTCTGACAATTCGTTTCGATTGTAGGCAGGGTATGTACACTTTAGCATGTAAGTGGTTATAGTTTAACAAATGTTGACAGGGTTTTTGAAATTGTGAGTATTGTATGTGGTCAACTGATGCATCTTCTCTTCAGAAGTGACTTTGTCCGATGGACTCAACTGTGTTTCCCTTTGTGTCTGGATGTATACAATTTAGATACATGTTTCCTCATGTTAAGCCCATTGTTACCAACAAATCTCGTACAGAGATAGTGGTATCCTTGTAGGATGGATGGTCTGTTGATGGAAGTTAGCTTACCTCATTCGACTTCTTCAGGCATGCGTCGCACACTGCAAGTGTTTATGCCACCACTGAACTCCACTGCAGTATTCCTTGCATAGGAGAACATTGCATAATGAAATTCGACGGCATTTTATGAAAGTTTATGCAACCGTATCAAACCATCACAGACCTAGAGAGAAATTACAGTGTTCCATAATCTCCTCGTTTCCACCATATTTGGTTTATCCTTGCCGACCATGGTTATTCACAGTGCAGCCAGTGATCGTCACGTTGCAAATGACCGCATTGACTGTTCGTCTGTGGCCATCGGTTTCTGTCAGTTCCCACCAACAATTAGGGCGAGCGAGGTTCTGACCTGACATGAATAATGCACAAATCTCCGTCGCCTCACTCGTGCAGGCACCCGTGGAATATCCATCCACCCAGAATGGTGTTACCCATATTCTCGGTATCGATGGATCGCGTGGCATGTGGTGGATATCGCTTGGGATTTCCACTTGACAGTCCACATCTTTGTGTACCAGCTCGTTGAATCCAACGTGTCGATCGTCGAATATCGAAACGCACCGAGTGATTAGAATTTGACTGCATGATGACCAGTCCTTATTTTCTCACAAATGGTTCGGTGGGTCAATGATGTCACATACCCCCAGATGCGTATATTATAGTTGTTGCAGTTAAAAAGCTCGTAGTTTGATCTGGGTCGGATGGCTACGTGCCGTCGCTCACTTTCTCGGTTGGCTGTTAAGGCCCTGGGTGTGCTGGGTCGGTGTCGTGGTTGTGTGGTCTTTCTGCCGTGTCTGGTTCACAAGTGCTGACTAGGCCTTCGGGTTTGTTGGCATGCTCCCAGATGCCTTTAAACGGGTGTCGGGGGCAGACGGCACGTTTACTTTGAACAAATTTGAGTGCTCAAAGCAGGCCCTTGTGCCTGAAAATTCTTGCATGGAATAATGGAATAGGACTTCGGTTCTATTTTGTTGGTTTTCGGATCCGAAGTAATGGTTAAGAGGGACAGACGGGGGCATTTGTATGGCGGTGTTAGAGGTGAAATTCTTGGATCGCCGCCAGACAAACTACAGCGAAAGCATTTGCCAAGGATGTTTTCATTGATCTGGAGCGAAAGTCAGAGGTTCGAAGACGATCAGATACCGTCCTAGTTCTGACCATAAACGATGCCAACTGACGATCCGCGGTGGTTCTTTTATTGTCCCCGCGAGCAGTCCCCGGGAAATCTTTAAGTCTTTGGGCTCCGGGGGAAGTATGGTTGCAAAGCTGAAACTTAAAGGAATTGACAGAAGGGCACCACCAGGAGTGGAACCTGCGGACCCATCGCACCAATGAAATTCACGTCGACCAATTTGCGGAACTCACCAATGCTCTTCAAGTCATACCAGCCACTAAAGTCCATCCACTGGCGAATCAACTCAATCGGTGGCTGTGCTCCGTTGACCTCTAATGCTGGCATGTTCAGGTCATCAATGAAAAAGACCAAAAAACGGCCTAATGGTGGACCGTAAACCTGTTTTCTACGTTTGTCTAACTTGCCATCGATTAGATCTTGCGTCTGACGTGCGGTCGTTTTGGCACTGAATATGATGAATTCCGGGATGTATTCTTTGGGCATATCACGCGTCAGCTTGTTCATAATAGTCATGGTCTTACCCGTGCCTGTCGGGCCGACACAGAGAACGGGCTTTTTGGCCACCAGTAGCATCTCGATCAGATGACCACTTCGCACATTCTCTATTGTGGGCACAATGATATCGGAGTAGCGAATAGCCGGAGGTATGGTCAGTTCGGGCACGTTGTACATCCAATGTACCCAGCTCATCTTTCTCTCAACACCTTCATCATCTTCATCCCGATTATCTGTACGAAGAAAACCACCGTCATCAAAGCGATAGTCATACACAGTGCCTTCATCAGGAAATGGCAGTACGCTCTTTAGCTCTTTCATCTTTCGTCGCAAATAGGCGTCAAACTTCACTCGACCCTCATTGGTGCAAGTTGCTCCAAATGACCAGATTAGTGAGAAAATGAACCAAGATTCCAGTGCCTGACCGATACGGACCAGCACGTCTTCTGTTACCTGACAGTCTCTGTCATTCGCCAACATGGGACACAGTGGAGCCTTGAGGTTCTTAGTTTTTTCAGCTTGTTGTTTCTTTAATCTGCTTTTGGTAGCCTCTTTTGGAATGAATGTAACAAAGAAACACTCGAGCATTTTCAGTAGACTGAAACAAAGTTGACCGTCCGTGGTTGGAATTACTTCTTTGGTCTCTGTGCGTATGAAATGTAGCGTTTCCTTCATGTACAAATCGAACAGGGCAAGCATTTTGTCGCCATGTGTGAAAATAGCATCAGGTAACTTTCGGATCCAACAGTGCACAAATGGGTCTAGACCGAGGATAGTCGGTTTTAGATAAACCATACCACACCGGCTAACCGTAGCCGGGGATGCCACAGCCAGATCTGTCACCTCAAACATCATAGTCATCTCTTCAGTGAGTTTAATAATCTCTCCACTGCTGAGACACAATTTCTTGTTGTCGTTCAACACAGTGCTCATGTTCTTGGTCCAGACCGCGTCTACCGGCCCATCGAAAACGTACCATCGCTTGTCTGCGTTGTTGGCGTTCACACCTTGACGAATCAACGTGCTCAGAATGCCATCAGTCCACTCGTGTGTGAGCATGTCAAATTCACCGTACAGCTGGCCCATGGTGATCGACTTGGGATTTAACACATAAGTGTGTACTGTCTGGAAGAAAGTCCCGTCCGGTGAGGGTTTCTCGCGTAGTGAGGTCAATGCGTTTCGGAGAACCTTGTAACACTTCGTCTTCCCCGACCCAGTTGGACCGACCAACATCAGACCGTGACGAACAACTGTGGTCTCAAACAGTTGAATGCACTTGTGCAAAAATCCTTCGACGTCGAGCAACCCCATTTTACCACAGGATGTTTTTAAAGCAGTTGTCAAATCACCATAATCTATAGGTGCTTCCGTGAGGTAGCGAATGTTGGGGAATAAATCTGAGACAATGCCGTTGAATAGCTTCAAATCGTCGGATAAGAATTTGGGCACGTTGACATCCCGAATGGCACGCAGGCAAATGAGGTCCTCATCCATGTCTGGATTTTGCCGTTTGAGATTGCCGGCAGCGGATATAACGCTTTTCACTGCGCGCATTCCAAAGTCGTAGTGATCTTGAGTGCTCAACTGTTCAGAAGACAGTCTGAAAGTGGTCACAATCTTTTTGGACAGTAGACGTGCATCGGAGAAACCGAAAGAAAACAACGAGATTTCCGCAATAAGCGCATAATCTGGCACCATCATGGCAACCGAACGGAATAACGCCTTCAAGTTGTCCGGCAATTCCGTTCTACCGGCATAGCCAGGGTTCATGGTAATGAACACAGCACAAGATGGTTTCAGAACCAGTTCATCACCCTCGAAGATGAACCGATCCAGAAGTTGTTGTTGAGCTTTTTGGATGGTGGTAATTTGTTGCGCGACCACCGATAAAACCTCAATATCGATTCGATTGAACTCATCAAGACAGGCCCATGCGCCAGCCGAGGCAAGACCTTTGAAGAATTTACCCACAGCCATGAAGTCCAGTTGGTCAAAACAGTTGAATACGACGCACTGGATTGCAAAAGCTTTGCCCAAATCCTTTGTTGTCTCGGTTTTCCCCGTTCCGGCAGGACCTGCCGGCGCTCCACCAGATTTCAAGTGCAGCGCTCCGGTAAGTGTCAGGTAGCAACGATCAGTTAGCGGAGTAATCACCAACCGTGTGGTATTACCTAAATATTCATAACCATAATTGAATTCTGCATTGACAGCACGAAGCTTCAGTTCTTCTTCTTGTGAGTGGCGAGCAACAACATGAAACTCGCACTTCTCCTACTAATGCAGCGGTCCGCCTCTTGCATGGCATCCAACGACGCATGAGTCGTAGACTGGATAATGGAGCTTTTGCCCGCAAAACCGACTGGTTGGGAGACGATCGCCGTTTTGGATTTGAAAGCATCTCTGGCGAGATTGATCCCTCATTACTTAACACCTCTACCAGGTCTTCGTGTTTCTTGCAAGAAATGTATTCCCTGAACGAAACAATGCAAGTCACTGTTCATGACAGCCGTGGTGGCTCCAAGACGATGGAAGTTAATGTGTATATGAGTACTGCCGAGATTTGTCACATGTTTGATCCCCGCGTAGACTTGCGTTACACTAAACTGTACGAGACCACGCCGGACTTGCCTGGATTCGTGCATGCGATAGAAGACCACGAACCCTTGATGAACATTGTAAGAAAATGGTTGCAAACTTCATCTAACCCCTCCAGCGTACCACGACCGTTTCTGTTGGAGAATATGAACAAATATACCCCGCTAACTGATGTGACGATTGGAACTGACCGATCGCTCAGTTTTACCAGTCTTCATAGTTTTTCGGAATACAATCAAGACACAGTTAGTTTGTTTAACAATCGTCGAATGACTCTGCAGTCCGCAACGCCCTTGAAAATGTTTGTGCCTTCGTATGTGACTTCCGGAACAACTTGGTTTCGATCTCCTGGGAAAACTTGGCAAAAAGTGTTTTGTTTCCTTCATGGATCTTCTGTATTCTACTCGCTCAGGAGAAAAAGCATTGCTTCACGATATATGCGAATCGTTGTCGATCTGTCTACGGTGGGCGTGTTCTGTTCCACCATGCCAGGTCAGAGATCTCCATTCAAATCGCCTACGACGGAGCTCATTATTTGCCGGCCTACTACGTGTCACCAGTTGAACCTGAACGCAGTGACCATGTTCGCATGTCGCACCCCCGAAGGTCGAGCAGCTTGAGTAAACGGATTCCGGGTCCACAAGTTCGGTTTAGCACGCTTACAAAGTAGTCTACAGCATGCCGTGAAGTCTACGGTGTATCCAAGGTACTACCAGGGTGAAACAGAAATGGGAACGCTGAGATCCAAGTCTCAGTTCAATTACAATATTAATAGTGACCCATCAGAAGTGGTTCTTCGAACAAGTCTTTGAAAATTATCAAACCGTATATGAGGATAATTCTAACTAACAACATTTTTTCGCCACTAGCTTGACGCTAGTTAGCTCGTTTTTTTACCCGGTCGCTTGACGAGCTATAAAAACGCAAGAGCTGTATTTAGTATTTTGACTTCGGCTTTTCGACACTAGAGGCTTAGGCACCCGGAATTTCGGACTGAGAAAATAAACGATGTTTTCGGGAGACCAGTGTTTTTCCTTCATAGTCGGCTTTGGGGGAATCAGCTCTTCGATGTAAAACAGTGCGTACCATATCACTGCGTCGCAGGAATCGTTCCAGCTCAATTGCGTCCACTCGGTCCTTCCGCGGTGCAACATTTTTGGCGACGTTTTTTGGTTTATTATGAACCCATCCAAGTTGGAATTGTTATTGGGGCAGCAGCACAAACAGATAGAGATGCTTGCGAAATCCAAGGAAACCTCCACACAACTTACAGCTATGAGCGCACCGTCGATTGATGCCTTGTGCAATAGTATATGGGAATTCCATTACGATCCTGATCCAAATGTTACATTTGACACTTGGTTCAGGCGTTATGAGGAGTTATTTACGGTTGATTTCGCTGGCCACGACGATGATTGGAAAGTCAGACAGCTACTTCGCAAGCTCGGTGAAGCTGAATTAGACAAGTATTGCAACAGTATTTTGCCTGATAAACCTCGAGACCGCAATTTCAAAGATACCATACAGTCACTTAGTCCTCTGTTCGGTCAGTATTCGTTACAGATGTCTCAAGCTGGCAATGAACGATTCTAATGATTTCCTGACGTATGTTGGACTGGTAAATCGTGAATGTGAACGCTTCAAGCTAAAGTCTCTGACGGACGATCAATTCGAGTCGCTGATGCTGATATGCAGTCTCCCATCCCCAAGGTTGGCTGATATACGTACCCGGTTGCTGAACTGTTTGGAACAGGAACCCAATCTCACCTTGAACGACATGGCTGCAGAGTACCAACGACTGGTAAACTTGGAGCATGACACCACTCTGGTCCAGTCTGGGGGCCAAGGTGGTACCGAAGTTCATGCGATTTAACATCCTTCTACTGTCAAACTGCGCAACCCCGGCACGTCACACAATACATCATCTGGCCCGAAAACTGTGAAGAAGCCTCCAGCAACATGTTGGCACTTCGTCAGGTTCTTCCCATTCAAACAACACAGATGTCGGCAGTGCAATTCAGTCGGCCATAAAGAAGGATATTGTCATTCAGGTCAGCAACGTACATTTGCTGGTTCAAGGTCCAGATCGAAGTCGCGATCTAAGTCACAATCCAAAACAGTCGGCAACAAAAAGACCTTGATGGCAGTCTTCCAAGTCAACGCCCCAAGCCAACGTAAATTCATAACCTTTCATATCAATTGTCAGCCAGTCCGGTTACAGTTAGACACTGCATCTGACATAACTATCATTTCGGCGAAACTCTGGCACACGCTCGGGCAACCTCCGGTACAAGAGGCCAAACAGATCGCCATCAGTGCATGTGGTGGTCACGTTCCACTCACGGGTCAGCTGTATTGCTGCGTTTCATTTCATTCCGTGGCAAAACGTTTCACGGATCCTGCTTCGTGACAGCATCAGAACTCAATCTACTTGGCCTCGACTGGTTTGATCGACCGGGTTTAGCGGACACTCCCATCAACACAATCTGTAATCACGTGGGTCACGCTTTGCCCGATCAATAATCTTGCAATATTGTAAAACAATTTGAATCGCTTTTCAAACCCGGCCTTGGTCACTGCACAGCAGCACCACCTACTTTACAATTGCATCCTGGTTCTACACCAGTCTTCCGTCCGAAACGACCGGTTCCGTACGCATCCTTGCCAGAAGTTGATGCTGAACCTCAACGACTCAAACGTGAAGGTGTCTTGACACCGGTGTCTTATTTTGCAAGGGCTGCCCCCATTGTGGTTGTCAAGAAGCCACGTGGAGCATTATGGATGTGTGCTGATTTCTCAACTGGCCTAAACGCTGCGCTCAAAACACACCACTAACCTCTGTCGACACCAGATGATTTGTTCACAGCCTTAAATGGAGGAAATTTTTTTGCTAAACTGGACCTCGGAAAGGCCTACGTCCAAGTGGAATTTTCTCCGGAATCACGCGAGTTTCTCACCATTAATACTCACCGCGGTCTATTTCAATATAACCGCCTTCCTTTTAACATTAAGACCGCTCCAGCAATCTTCCAGCAGCTGATGGACACCCTTTTGGCTGACATTCCAGGAGTGGCAATGCATCTAGACGACGTGCTTATCGTCGGTGTAACTCCAGAGGAACTGCGCAAACGAACCGAAGAAGTACTACAACGTATCCAAGATAGTGACTTCCGTCTTCGACCGCAGAAATGCAACTTTTTCCTGCAATCCGTCAAGTTCCTCGGATTTATCTTTGATGCTGATGGTCGATACCCAGATCCGGAGAATATTCAAGCTATCCAAAGAATGCCGGCTCCTACAAACGTGAGTTCCCTTCGTTCATTTCTGGGCCTAATTAGTTACTATTCGGCATTTCTTCCATCCCCNCAAGTGAAATATATAAGATACACGAACAGCCCTAGCCAAACGGATTCCGTCTATGTTCATTCTGATTACGCGAGATTATATTGTGACTTTGCTCGGTATATCACGTATGGCGCGATATTCCCACTGGGGCCAAAATGATACTCAGTCCACAGAAGGCCAATGGGTGCCGATTTTCTCTCAGTTAATTCTGGATCCCAGGATTCGTGTTGTGGCTCTACTCGGCATGTCCACTAAAGAGCTGAATACTCCCCGGGTGTGGCAAAGCACGCACCATAGACAGACCAAAATAGTCAATCGGCTTGCTTGGGTTAGCCGAAATCGAATGAATCCCACGAACGAAGGCAGTTTAATACAGCCACATGGATTCCATTAAGCTGAGTTGGTTGTCGCATGTGTGAAAGTGTCAGGCATAGAGTTGCGATGTCGCTTACACGAAGGAGGCGGTTCTGGTGATCCCTTAAGCCGTGTGGACTGTCGTATACGGAGCAATCATGGTGGGCAGATACGACCACCTGGTAACGAAACATGGATCAAAGCTGCGCCATTTGCACGCTATGTATGACACAATGTCGGGCGCAACAACCAGTGGCCTTTACTCTGCTTGTGGTTGTCAGGTTACATCTCACCATTAAACAATGCATCCGGTAGAGACAGACGTACAACCTTCAGTATGCTCACCACCTATGGTATCATCGATCACTGGCGGTTGATGTTGCGGAGCCTTCGTGGCCAAGGTAGTGTAGATGCGCACATGATTTGTTGGGTTTTATTACTCACACTCTGATGTGTGCACGTCTAGCATGGCGTGTTGTCTTTCAAGTTGTAAAGACAACTGGCAATTCTGAACGGATGTCACTGAGGCCCGATTCGACTGTGTTTATACGCTTAACCCCTTAAAGCAATGGGCTGCCTACGGCGGAGCGAAATAGCTCTCAAATGAATAATGGTGATAGTGGTCCACAAAATAATAAGATATATCTATTTCTCAACGCACATGTGAGAAGCACGCTGTGCTGTGCGTGATCACTGCAGATATTTAAAACCATACAAAAATGAATGAGTAATTAGTAGCAAAATCATGAAGCCTTCCGTCAAGAAGGACGTGATCAAAAGGCACATTACTGTTGTTTATGAAACTTCGATGCACGCAACAAAAGAAAAATAGTTCTGTCGCTTCATAGATTTAGTCTCAAACAAATGGAATTTTACACTAATTTACATTCTACAAGGTCGTGTAATGAGCTATTTTTTAAATAGTTCAAGGTCACTTCTGGAAGAATGCCCATGTAACGCGCAACCAAAACCAGCAAGCGTGCACGAATCGAGTTTGAGTGTGTGACAGGGCGTGCTGCTGTGTTGTCGGTGCCGTTTTAGCTTACTTTTTTGTAAGTCGTGTGCATGGCTTGAGGAGATTCAAACGCAAGATTTCGTCGATTCTCTGAAGACGTCAAAAAGTTGAACATCTCGCTAACCGTTCATCTGAGATAAAGTGCAGTGCGTCCATCGGTTGTAAGAAGGTTTCCTCATTCGGTGGAGAACGTGGAGATGGGAAAAGAGAATCTAATTCCACACGTTAGATGAGAAAATGCGGGGTTGTAACATTTACCACGACAAAAAATGTGCTAACGGAATCTTTTGAGATAGAACTCACACAATATTATTATTTTTGGTCTGATTTTCGGAATGTATATCTCTATTACTGTTTGTTGTGGCATTTTGCTATATATTCGGGATCTATTCGGGCATACGCAGAATTGAGTCAACGGTTTGGACAGGTCCCTGAAGTGAGCGTGCGATAAATACAGTTTACATGAAGTCGTTCTGGTGGATTTATTATTGAGCGCCGTGTTAACATTTCAAGGGGCGTTAGACAGCGGGGTGGTAATCTACGTAAGGCTCATGTGACGCTCATATGTTTCTCGGACCACACTCAGAAAGGTCACCAATTGATACGGAGAGTGTGAAGATAGACATTGTGCTTATTAACGCAAGATAGTTGTCCGAACCGTTTTTTAAACGCTAAATGTTACTGGCTCGGACTCCATTTGGAATTTTATTCCAAATGTAGGAGTACTCTACAAGGAAGAAGTTAGCACGTATACTTTTCCAAAATATCAGGGTTGGCAAGGTGGAATCGTTAATTTTAAAAGATGTATGGAGGGCTATGTTGTAAGTGAAAGGTAAACGCTGTGGTAATCACATCCGAATGCATGAGTATATAGTGCAGGGTCAGGTTCAACTGCAGTCCACGCAACCAAAGTGAATCGATACCCAGTTTTCCATAGCTTCTCATGGTTTTTTTACATAGTTACAGTGCGCCACGGGTGTTTACTCTCCATATGTGCGCGTTCCTGACATTACTGGAGTCAAATGAGTAAAAGTGCTGGGGACAAACACCTATGTGGGGATGATGCTAGAAAACCACGAAGTATTCTCGTCATTCAAACGTGAGTTGAGTGTGAGTAATCTGGTTGATCCTGCCAGTAGTCATATGCTTGTCTCAGAGCTCAAGCCATGCATGTCTAAGTACATACCTCAAAACGGTGAAACCGCGAATGGCTCATTAAATCAGCTATGGTTCCTTAGATCGTACATACTACATGGATAACTGTAGTAATTCTAGAGCTAATACATGCCACTATGCCCTGACCCGCGAGGGAACGGGTGGATTTATTAGAACAGAACCAACCGGTTGTGGCCTTGGCTGCATCCGTTGTACTCTGTGATGACTCTGGATAACTTCACTGATCGCGTCGGCCTTGTGTCGGCGACGGATCTTTCAAATGTCTGCCCTATCAATTTACGATGGTAGGTGACCTGCCTACCATGGTGATAACGGGTAACGGGGAATCAGGGTTCGATTCCGGAGAGGGAGCCTGAGAAACGGCTACCACTTCCAAGGAAGGCAGCAGGCACGCAAATTACCCAATCCCGGCACGGGGAGGTAGTGACGAAAAATACGAATACGGGACTCAACAGAGGCTCCGTAATTCGAATGAGTACAATTTAAATCCTTTAACGAGGATCAACTGGAGGGCAAGTCTGGTGCCAGCAGCCGCGGTAACTCCAGCTCCAGAAGCGTATATTAAAGTTGTTGCAGTTAAAAAGCTCGTAGTTGGATCTGGGTCGCATGGCTACGTGCCGTCGCTCACTTTCTCGGTTGGCTGTTAAGGCCCTGGGTGTGGTGGGTCGGTGTCGTGGTTGTGTGGTCTTTCTGCCGTGTCTGGTTCACAGGTGCTGACTAGGCCTTCGGGTTTGTCGGCATGCTCCCAGATGCCTTTAAACGGGTGTCGGGGGCGGACGGCACGTTTACTTTGAACAAATTTGAGTGCTCAAAGCAGGCCCTTGTGCCTGATAATTCTCGCATGAAATAATGGATTTCGGTTCTATTTTGTCGATTTTTGGATCCGAAGTAATGGTTAAGGGCGACAGGCCGGTGGCGGTGCTCGTTGCCTCTTCGGGAGTAGTGGTGTCGTTCACTGGCGGGTACTGCGCAGGTTTTGTCTTCTTAGAGGGACAATCGGCATAACGGTCGCACGAAAATGAGCAACAACAAGTCTGTCATGCCCTTAGATGTCCAGAGCCGTACGTGCGCCACGATGACGGTTTCAGCAAGCCTGGGAACCTGGGCCGAAAGGGTAAGGCAGACTGAGTCATCACCGTCGTGACTGGGCGCGTGGCTTGCAATTGTTTTCGGTGAACGATTGGTACCTTGTATGTGCAAGTCACAGGCTTGCGCTGATCACGTCTCCGCCCTTTGTACACACCGCCCGTCGCTACCAACAACTGACTGATTTAGCAAGGTCCTCGGATTGGTGCCATTGTAATTGCTTCGGCAGCTCGACCGGCACTGAGAAGACGACCAAATTTGATCGATTAGAGGACATGTGAGTCGTAACAATGTATCCGTAGGTGAACCTGCGGAAATATGATTGCAGAATTCCCACATCTACAAGTGCCTGAATGTAGGCTCCTCTGGCGTGAATGTATTTTACACGTACGCCATGTGATTGAGTTCAAAAGTGATGTGCGACTCTGTTTGATTGAAATGTTAGTTGGGAATTTTGAGTGAGGAGGTACATCTGTCTAACGGTAACGCAGGTATCCCAAGGTAAGCTCAGCTAGGACGAAAACCTGGCGTAGAGAAGAAGGGCACAAGCTCACTTGATTTTGATCACTAGTAAGTATACGGACTGTGAAAGCGTGGTCCATCGAACAATTTTCGACCCTTCTGTCTGCCTCTCACCCAGTTTTGCACCTGGTGAAAAACTGCACAAGTTAGGTTTCCGACCGCCTATCTCCGTCACAAGGGCGAAACGGCCGGCCGAATATCGATCAGCATGGGCGTAACCAAGCTGCCGATGGCCGTCCAGGTTAGACGGTCTAGGCATGGGCCTTCCGTAGGCCCATCGGAGTGGTGGTCTTATCTGGTCAGTGAAGCGAGGTAATGCCGTGTTTAGAAATCCGGACACCTTCCCCAAGACCACCCGAGCTTTGAGACCACAACAAACGGATTGCTAATAGCGCCATTGCAATAAAGCACGTTAGTTTTGGGCGATTTCTCGTAAACCAATCCATCCAGAACGGCGGTTTCTAAGTTCCTTTCTGCGCACAACGTCGGCTATTGACTCAGACAACATGCTCCGAGAGATACAGACTTCGCCTCTCAAGCCACAACAGCACATCGGAATCCACCGGTTTCACCTGCTTCACTGACAAATATTCGAAGTATATTCGCGGAAGCGTGGCCACTGCTTCACTGCAGACTCTACGGATAGGATCATCCACCAAAATGTGTTCTTGTGAACGTTTGACAAAATGAGCGCGTGTTACAGTTTGTGAATCTCATGAAACCGGAGGATGTTGATGCGCTGTTTGGGCCTGAGAGGTGCAGGTTTTATCCCTCGGAGCATGTTGTCTAAGTCCTTGGTCGCCGTTGTGGGTAGAGAGAAACTTGGGAGCAACAGTGATCCGGACGGCGTTTAAGTGGTCTGGCTGATTCACCGCGGCGAACATGGCGTTCAAGAAGGCGGCAATTCAACCAGTGTTCCACTTCTGCAGCTGAGTAGGGGTGACCTTATGCAGACCCATTGATGAGCCTTCCAGAGCCGCGGGTGTAGTGGTTATTTTGGCAGCCGTGATTGGCCTCTACAAACTCTCATCTGTCGAAATGACCTTCCTTGAGGTCCGTTCATCCTAAAAGGCAGGCTGCTCGAACACCTCTTTCTGGTATGAAATGAAACTGTCCATTCTGTCATATAGTGGAGCGAACGTTTCCTTCCAACGAATATCAAGGATCGTAGCTGCTGTGTCCTTTCTGCTCCTTCGGGAGAGATTTTGGATATTGCCGTATTGCAGCCGACGTCGTTGGCTACGATTTGTAAGATATGATAATACAATGGGCTTCTGAACTCAGCGATGTGGGTACCAGGTCTGACAGATCTCTTCCAGCGCGATCTGGAAACGCTCCAGGTCTGTAGGTTCATGATGCCGATTGTTGACAATAACGAAAAGGTGGATAGCCGCAGCATCCGGGTTGGTGTTATTCAACGGTACCATTTGGGCTTCAGTTAGAAGTCGATCAAATTTCTTTGCCAAAGTTCTATTCAGCGTGCATGCGGTCGCGCGTTGTTCGGTCCGTGCATTACACTCCCGTCAAGGTCTTTATCATTAAATGATTTTGGAGTTAGTTCGGGTGATCTAGCTTCAACAGACTCGTATGGGTCTACAGGCAGCTGATGTGATGTGCACGTAATTGATCCGGTATTGTGAGCTCCTAAACGGTCTCTAGAGAGCCAGCTTTGTAGTTGTTTGCTCAAAAGAAGGAACGCAGTGTCATTGGAGCACAGGTGGGTAGACGGAGCTGCCGCGTTCGCGCAGCGATCGGTGCGTCCCACCTTAAAGGTGTCAGTGAGTTAGGAATGAATGCTATTGGCTGTATCTCTGCGGCGGACAGGAGAGGCTGTTGGCAGAACGGCTTGGTGGCTGACGACCGGATTGTCATTGGTGAGAAGAAGACAGCGGAGTATTCTGACGACTCAGTCCTAGATCCAGTGACAGGCGTGCGGTGGGAGACACGGTGAGGTAAGCGTCCACAATGGCCATTGTTGCAATGGCGGGTGGGCTGGTGGTCTCACGCAGGAAGCGTCGGCTGCGAGGGGAGTAGTGATGTTTCCATGGAGCAATATGAGACTCAACCAGTCGACTACGGAGAATGACTGGTCCGAGTAATCACGCCCTTTTGGTGTACAGATTGTCGGTGTGGATCTATCTGTGGTTGTGCTCTCCGTAGGCGTTCGATTCTGACGCCCATCATTAAGGGGTGACAAAGGCGGAGTGGATTCAACGACAAAACCAATGTCGGGCGTATCAGCTCGTGAGTGGACTCCCTCGGACACCCGTTGGGTCGGTGCTGGAGGCCGGAGGGTGTGAACTGTTGTTGGCCGCTTACAACGGCGTAGTTGGAGGCACCTCCGAACGATGTCGTGTGATCGGTTCTTCATTTCATCAGCGATTTGGCAACAAAACAAAGCTAGACAGCTCATTTGTGTGTTCCAAAGGTTGAGCGTCCTCCAAACTCGACCAGCCATATCGGGGGGTTGGTAGGCGCGTTAGGCACTTAGCATTATGCTCCGTTTGGAAGGCTCGCCGTCTGTACTGAGAGATGGCCCTATCTATGGTAAACTCTCGTGGGCACTAGAGACACTGGCATCCGAAGGTGCCACACGGCGACGTCAATTGGAGCGTAGGGTTTCGATTATGAGCGTTTGGGTGTTTCTTCAGGCCTGGAGTGATGGTGAAGGAACGTGCACATTAGGGGCATTGATTTCTCGCATAACTATTGCTGGGGCTGGAGTGTGCACTATCGGCGGCCGATGAATTCATTGATGGTGTTCGAGAGCCAGCAGTACTGCCGTTCGTGGATTCCCGAGCGGGAGTTGGAGTACAGACCGAGATCTGTGCCACGGGCCGTTTGTAGGTTCCGATCCGTGGTCGATCCTGCATTTGCAAAGATTTTAACGTGAGGTGTGCGATGAATGCGGTGAATTTGGCACCGAGGGAGAAAAGTCCTCAACGATTGTTTACGAGAGATGGAGGGATCGTGACTTGAGTCCTGTGCAGTCTCAGGAATGAGGGATCTCAGACTGTGTGTAGCCGCGCGGAGGAAAACACGCATCTGTGGACATTATAGGAGAGCATGGGAAGTGAGGTTAAAATAGCATAGGAATAGTTGTGGCTCCGAAACGCTACACTGAGCGAGTGTTGCAGAAAGGTGGGGGATTACACAGAGCGTCAGCTCTATCGACACCTCAGGGAAACTGAGGGTAACAAAAACTACCCTATAGAACATACTGTGAATATCCACCATTATGAATATCAAACCGAGGGATAAAAAAGTGTTACATAATTTTGACTATTATTCATGGTAGCCCGATGGAAGATCGGGCGTACCGGATATGAATGAGTACAGAAGAAGTTTGAAGATATCGTGGTCACGCAGAGTGAAATATAAAGGAGTAGAGAGGACCCGTTGGCAAACAAAGTTTCATTGACAAAACGTCGATTATCGTGTATCGGAATACTAATCAACTTTATCAGTAAAATGCAACACCCAGAACGATGCGCCTTAGAACGACGAGACCGCCACCAATCGATTCCTCGTGTCGATCCGTTTGTAACATCAATCTGCTGTGGGGTATCAATTTCATTCCCGACGTACTGACTCGATTGACTTAGGAGAAAAAACTAACTTTTGATTTTGGGAGAAACTGCCCAAACTTTTCGCGCAAACCAGCGTGCCCTATCGCAATGGCGCTATTAGCAATCCGTTTGTTGTGGTCTCAAAGCTCGGGTGGTCTTGGGGAAGGTGTCCGGATTTCTAAACACGGCATTACCTCGCTTCACTGACCAGATAAGACCACCACTCCGATGGGCCTACGGAAGGCCCATGCCTAGACCGTCTAACCTGGACGGCCATCGGCAGCTTGGTTACGCCCATGCTGATCGATATTCGGCCGACCGTTTCGCCCTTGTGACGGAGATAGGCGGTCGGAAACCTAACTTGTGCAGTTTTTCACCAGGTGCAAAACTGGGTGAGGTGCTGGCGGAATCGTCGAAAATGAGCAGATGAGCAAGCTGATGGGTCATTAACTCGACAAGCTTGAAAGTGTGACATAACTAGCAGTGTTTTACGAAAAACTAAGTAGCAATAAATCTGACCGAACTAGTCGTTGTTTACTGGTGACACCACTAAATAGAGGAACGAGAGATTCGTGCAACGAAAAGGTAGACAGCATAACAGCAAGCCTGGAAGAGTAGACCGGGTTCGAATATGGGCAAATGAAAGTTGTCAACATAAATGGGGTCCCCGAGTTTAGGAGGAGCTAATGTGGAGTCTATTCAACGTAGATATCAGTAAAGTTTATGCCAATAGTCAACAATCATATAACATGGGGATAAACCACGCGTAAGAACAGCACCGACATCAACAACTTACCCAGAAATCGGTAAAACGGCCGTTATATACAAGTCCTGATGAAATGGACAGGATGCTGTTGATCATTAATTGGAGCATGAAACATGCTTTCTGAAAGTGTATAGAAGTTTTACCAACTTGATAACTTTTCGGCGGGCGTGGTCTCTGAAATATTTTCAGACGGCCCAAATTGGACTAAAGATGGCTGATCCGAAAATATTCTTCCGAAGGAAATACTACACACCATTCGAATCCTTGCAGAAAGACAAAAATTCGTGTATAAAACACCCATCCGTTTTTCTAAGAACGCGAATAAATCCAGTTTGAACGGCGAGCACAAATATACGACCGCCATTGGACCGCGCGTGATTGAATTTCCTCGCTTAGACATTCAGAACACTTGGCGGGAATCACAATGCGTCATAACCGTTCAGTGGACATCGCAGTGCTTCGTTCTACTTAGACAGTCGGATTTCCCTGGTCCGCGCCAGTTCTGAGTTAACCGTTCAACGTCAGACGAAGAAGGCATGGCCATAAATGCACACGGTCTCCCACGCGCGATGCAAACCAAGCAGCACTACAGCTGAGATCGTCCACGACTTGCCTGGCGGGAGTCCAGTAATCCTATCGACCTCATCCTCCAAAGCGAGCAGATTAACAGAAAAACCAGCCATCAGTTTGACCGGCACGTATCTGACACCAGCCTATTTTACTTGGCCCTCAGAGCCGATTGTTTCCCGAGGTTACAGATCCAATTTGCCGACTTCCCTTACCTACATTGTTCAACTGCCAGAGGCTGTTCACCTTGGAGACATGATGCGGATATGGGTACGGCCTGCCACGAAAATTATATTGCCTTGCTCGGATTTTCAAGGGCCGACAAAAGCGTTCCGGATACCACAAGAGAGGTGGTGCTTTACGGAGGCTAGTCCCCTATCTCCGGACAACCCGATTCCAGGGGATGGATGCACTCCTAATAAAGAAAAGAGAACTCTNCCAACTGCTGTTCCCATGGGACGCTTCTCCACTTCGGCCTTCAAGATTCTCACTTGAATATTTGCTACTACCAACATCTGCACCCGTGATGTCTCCACAAAAGCCCACGCCCGAAGCTTCTCGCTCAGCAAGGCGACCTTCCCACTCGTGACCACCACTCCGTGCCTCAGTCGTGTGACGTACCCTCACATCAAACGTTACCGAACCAGCGTGCAGAGACGTTCTGGTATATGTCCGATGTCTCTTAATGTGATAGCTGCACGAACACCCGCGTCTCCTAGAAAAGTTTTCATGTTGTCTATGAACGATTTCTTGCTTTCACGCATCACACCAATTCTACTTAACCTAGCACGACACATAATCCAGCCCATGTACCGAATATTATACGTGGAGTTGTTTTGCTACGTGACATATACAGAATGTACCGCTGCACATCTGGGCTGTGCTCAAAATTGGAAGCGTTCAGTTCTAATCCCTCAGATGGTAGCCATTGGCCTCTCGGCCAAGCACAAAAACCGAATGTCCGAACCCGCCTCTCCTCTCGTACTGAACAGGATTACCACAGCGAAGGCCAGTTCGTACTTCACTGTTTCATTGTGTTCATTAGTACGGTAGAACTAACTTGTCGTACGACCGTCTATACCCAGGTTACGTTCCCTATTAGTGGGTGGAAAATCGAAGGCTTGGTGAATTCTGCGTCGCAATGCTAGGGAGAGACGACATCGAATGGTCAGAGGGCAACGTCACTATGAACGCTTGGCTGCCAGAAGCCAATTATCCGTATGGTAAATTTTGTGACACCTCGTGCGTCAAACTCCAAATAAGAAACTAAAAAATGGTTTGATGGGCCACGCTTTCACAGTCCGTATACTTACTGAAGATCAAAATCAAGTAAGCTTTTGCCCTTCTACTCTACGCCAGGTTTCCGTCCTGGCTGAGCTTACCTTGGGATACCTGCGTTACCATATGACAGATGTACCACCTCAGTCAAACTCCCCATACATCAATGTCTTCAGACAGGGTCGCACAACATAAACACCGCAGATTAAGCCAAGGCTTATAGGATGTGACCGGGATAATGACACCCGCAGCGAAGCCACGCATCGCACCATGTGCTTAGAACCAAAAATCGACACCCCGCTATATTGGATAGGCGGAGAACCACTGACGGTTGTGGTATTCCACTGACGCCAAACCCGAATTATCTGTCTCCACACAAGCTCACGCCGGATGCTTCTCCCTCGAAAGATTTCAGATTCTCACCCATTCAAAGTTTGAGAATACGTCGAGAAGGTTTCGCCTCCAAGGCTTCTAATCACTCGCCTTACGATATAAAACTGTTCGCCATCCGAATACCCGATATCCTGCGGGGAACTGTGGAGGTAACCAGCCACTAGATGGTTCGATTGGTCTTTCGCTGCTGTACTCACGTTCGACGATCGATTTGCAAGTCAAAATCGCCGTGGTCCTCCACCTGAATTTCATCTGGCTTCAACCTGTGCAACCAAAGTTCACCGTCTTTCGGGTCTCAACATATACGCCCGTTCTTCACCCCGACGGTGCACTGGTCGAAAGTTATGTGTCTACGTCATGGTACGGGCCGGTGATGCGCCTGCTGCTCGTTGCTTGGTGGCACCATGCGTGAAAACGACAGGATGTCACCTCAGTCTAAACAAGTCAGGCTTTTACATTCACTGCGCTTGTGGGTTTCGTTACGCCCACTGCTGACGCACATGTTAATCCTCTTTCTCCGTGTTTCAAGACGGGTCAGGTGGATAGTTTACTATTACACCACAGGCTGTTGACCGTTAGTGGCAGCATATGCGTATCTGCACACCGAACGTATTGGAACCATCTCCAAGCCTACATTCACAAGCAACATGATAACCAGACCCGGACACGCACGAACCAGAAGCCGCTGTTTCCGACACACTGCAAAGAAATATCTTTGTCAGCTATTTACACTCGAAAACGAAACGCCAGAGATAAATTGCAAGCTGACCAATGAGCTACCTGCCTTCCCGGCCATACAACGCCACAAGAGCCCTGTAAGTCCGGTTTAACCACAGCAATCAGACAGCAGTGCCGGTCGTGGTGAACACTCCGAGAAAGTGCACTGGCGAATTGGCCCGATAAACAAAGAGGCGCACAACACTTGATAAGTGTATCTGGCTAGGCCCAGTAGGTCTGGTTTAGTGCCAGAGCGATTGACAGAATCTGTGCTTCGGATTTTGGGGCGCAGGTGTCGACATAACATCCAAATGTGGAATGAGCGTGAAGGCAACAAGTGGTTTGTAGACGACTTAATGTTTTGTTGGGGAGACGTAGGTGTTCGAGCAGCTATCACACTGCGAGAGATTGAGTCCTATCGTTGCTTGACGTAATGACTTGAGAGCCCGACTCCCATTCATTTGCAAGGTGTCTGAAGGGTTTGGAGAATTTGGGGCATGGTGATTATGCACTGCGGCTAACATTTGCATACAGGGTGTGACCAGCGTGTGCTCGTCTATCCTTGTGTGCTTGTGGTTGGTGCGCGTGGGTTGTCTACTGTTGGTTCTTACCCTGTCGCCTGCGATTTGCGGGTCTACGGAATGATCAGCGGTTTATGACGATACGCGAATCCTTTGGTATCCGTGTTGTTCGGACCTCTTTGTTGCAGTTTATATCTTGTGAATTATATTGTAATCTTGCAATCTAGGAGGATATTTAAAGAGGCCGAGAAGAATGAAGTAGGATTGGAGTATATCCCCTTCGTTTGAAGGTCCCCCTCACGAATATTACAGTATACTCCTCGCTCGCGGAAAAGCCCGTCTAGTCAATATTTCATTATACCCCTATTTCTGCGTGTCCCACGTTCGTCGAACTTCCGTGAAGATAACATTGTAATAGCTGTTTTCTCGGTTTTCCGTGGGCTGTTCATCAAGATAACATTAGGATCGCTGTTTTTTGGGTGCTCCATCGACTTTTCATCAAGATTTTATGGTAATGGCTTTTTTTCCACAGTTTTCGGCGCGGCATGGTGGTAATATGGTCCAGTCTTATTTTTCTCTCCCTTATCACCCTTCTCGTGCCCCCACTGACTTGTCCCAATGACTTGTCACAAGAGGAGATATCGTTTCACGCACCCAAAAGACATGCCGAACAAGATCACGTTATAATTTCAGGCCTCCATAATGGACATCATCAAATAGGTGTAAATAAACCATAATGTCCTGTCCCTTTTTCCCCCTTGAATTACACTATGTATAGTATGTGTTATGTAACTGTGTATTATATTAGTATTTACAATCTGTAGGTTGTGGTAATATTGTTACGGTATGAAATATTGTAATATATTTAATATAGTAAAAATCTCTAATATTAGTCCGATGAAGGAAATAATAAGAAATAATGTCAACACTAATAACATATTGATAATATAACCTAAGAGTTTCATAGAATAAAAATATAATAATTTTAATATTAACGTATTACGTAAAATGTTCATATTTAACGTAACAACGTTATTATTATGATAGATAATTATACCATATATACTTCATTATGGCTTAGTATTACTTTATTATTAATACTATATTTCATATATAATGTATGTTTATTCATTTATTATTATACATAATGCAATAATGTGTAAAATAAAAGACGAACAATATCGTTAATATATGATATAATGAAAATCGATAACAATAAGAGTGATAAAGTGTAGATACTTATGAAAATATATTGGTGATAACAATAATATATCAATAGAACAAGGTATATCTAGTAGAATAATAATGTGTAATAATGTCACTAGCAATGATAATGCAATATGTAACTTATATATGGTATAATAATAATATACTATAATGTGATATTGTCCCATACGGTGGTATAATCCCATTGTCGACCGACCCTCACTTTTATTATTATAACTTTTATGTTGTACATATACTGTATTATAGCATACGATTATCATATTATTCTTAATATAATATCATATAATGTATTTTTTATTTATTATGATGTATTATAAAATATAGGCATATATGATCATAAAAATATTATAGTAATATATGAAATACAAGAATAATCTTCTATAATATCATTATAATGATAAGCATGCAGTAATATTGATAATAAAATTTACATATACAGTAATAATAGGAATGATGATGTGATGTAATATAATATATATATATATATCACCGAACAGCAATATATAATAAAATGATATATTGTACTTCATATCTTGTAGGGTGTCGGTCCACAGTAGGCCGATCAGTCCATTTTGGGTGATCCTGTTGGGCATGTCTGTTAAAGGGCTGACCACCCCCCGGACGTGACATAGCACACACCAAAATGGTCAGTCAACTCGATTGGACGAGCCGGAATCATGAATCCCACGAACGAAGGCAATTCCAAACGCAGCCATATACATTCCTTTAGGCTGAGTTGGCTGTGGAGGTGTCAGGCCTAGAGTTACCGTCCTCTAGTGCGCTGTTGTGTACACGAGGGAGTTGGTTTCGGGTGTTCCCTCAGAGAGTGTGGACTGTTGTGTACGAAGCAATCATGGTGAGCAGATAAGGCCACCTGGTAGTGAAAATTGAATCGAAGCTGCGCCATTTGCACGCGCCGTACGACATACTTTCAGGCGCAACAAGCGGTGGCATTTACTTTGTCTGTGGTTGTCAAGGTTCTACCTTGCCGATATACAATGCATCGGGTGTGGGCAGACGCCCAACCTCGAGCATGTTGGCTACCTCTAGTGTCGTCGTTCACTGACGGTTGATGTTGCGGGGCCTTCGTGGCCAAGTTGGTGTAGACGCGCTCATGATGCGGGTTGGCGGGTTAAATTACTCGCATGCTTTTTGGGTACGGGCAGCAAATTGCCTGTCATGCACGTCTAGCATGGCGTGTTACCCTTGAATTTGTTCAGCCGGCTGGCTTGTCCTGTGCGTTGAGCGGGTGGTGTTGAGGCCCGGCTCGAATGTGTTTATACGGGCTGCCTACGGCTGAGCGAACTAGTTCTGTGTTAGTGGTCCACATACTTACGCGGCGGCTATGTGGTTGCGCCACGGGTGTCTATTCTCTAGGTGTGGTCGCCCCCAGTAATACTGGTGTTAGATGAGTAAATGTGCTGGGGACAAACACCTGTGTGGGGATGACGTTCGAAAACCACAAAAAGTGTTCGTCGTTCAGACGTGAGTTGAGTGTGAGTAATCTGGTTGATCCTGCCAGTAGTCATATGCTTGTCTCAGAGATTAAGCCATGCATGTCTAAGTACATACCTCAAAACGGTGAAACCGCGAATGGCTCATTAAATCAGCTATGGTTCCTTAGATCGTACATACTACATGGATAACTGTAGTAATTCTAGAGCTAATACATGCCACTATGC
>QNGE01004080.1:5278-35738 GCA_008508345.1 Paragonimus westermani
AAATAACTGCATCAACTCAAAGCTCTTCTCTTTGCTGTTCAATGCACGTTTTTCTTCATTCAGGTGGAGCATTTTGGTTCTAGTTTCTATAGTGTCAAACATTTCGTGCATTTGAATAATAAGGGAGAATTCATGTGTTTTCGGTATCGTGATTTCAGATTTTTGAGCTCAAATTTCTCTTTTGGAGTGAGGGTCCAGCTTTTACCACACACACTACGGCGTTTAGATTTTTCCGGGGCTAAAATGTTCATACAAAATCTGAAGTGTTCTGTAAATACTTCGGTTGCTATACTAGGGTCAGAGGTCAGAAAGAATGTGTTCCACACCAATGACCTCAAAAGAGTGGCGAACGTATTCCAGTCGATTAATTTTATCTCGCGATAACTCATGATGTTCGACGGTTTTACAGCTTTTAGGTCAAACATCAGGTTGACCACGTTGTGATCACTTCCTGGGAACCGTCCTAGAACGGATATTTTGGCAGAGTAGATACCTGCTGTAAGGAATGAAAAGTGGTACACCCGGCCGATCCATCAATATCTGTGAACGACTCACTACTTGATCGGCTATTTTCGTTGTCTGTGCCGAAGCACGTGAAAAAACAGAACTTTCGTTTGCGATGCCTCCAGTATTCCTTTTTTCATGGTTCCCAGGGAGATTCGTTAATAACCATACTGCCCGAAAGTTGTGGCATCACTACCAGGAGGGTTTTAGGGCTTTTATTGTTTAACTTTAGGTCGTGGAATGGCTGATACAGTCGGGTCTCTCAGAAGGTGTTAGCTAGTTAATAACTACCTTTTTAAGGGCTTCCTATCCATGGTTGTCTTTCTACAGCACCACGAAAATGTATGGCGACTTCAGTAGTGAAATTGAACGACGACTAACGGTAAATTATTTGATCGGACGAAACTCCGATGTTAAACTTCTGTCTGCAGTAGGAAAAACGCGGGAGAGGGAACGTTCACAAAAGCGGTGGGGCCAATAGGGCTTTATGTGGGGAGAGGGACAGTCAACGTGCTTTGGCAATTTTCGGACGTCACGTTGTTGAATTTCTTAAGGTGTGCTGCATTATTTTTGAAACTGCTATGTATTGTTTAATTGAGGTTATTATTATCTTCCATAATTGGGCTCAACTGGTAATCTTTATTCTTACATGAGTTAATGTCATCTTTCCCGTTGCTTCTGTTCAGCTTAAGCCGTGTACATTTCTGAATACCGAAAATAGACCTATACCCTCTATATTTTTTGTTGAGTAATTTAAAGCTTTTGTTATTTCTCGACGACCGAACAGTCGTCTTGCTCTGACCCAACCAATGACAATTTGTGTGAACGTTTGTGAGTAAGGATTAGATAGGATCTAATAGAAGTCTTCAAGATTCTTGAAGGGATAACAGGAGTTACGACGGATCCTCTGTCTGATCCACATACAAATTCACACCTCCGAGGCCACGGCCTTAATTTGGAAGGAGAGGTTGCTACACCGATTGAGGTTAACCCCTTCGTGTTGCAGCGAAAAAGACGTCCAATAAAGCACAATCCTTATTGTTCAACACGTTGGTTACAATACTACGCGCACGCCCGCGCCTATAAGTCATCGTCTCGGACCACAACACCCCAGATTTCTGTTTGCAAGTCGTGTATGTGTCTGACGCCTCCTGTCAGGGCTTTTTTGCCTGTCATTCCTCGTCCGTTGGGCCGATCTCGTTGGGCAATGGCTCGTTCA
Organism: Paragonimus westermani; assembly: GCA_008508345.1. Taxonomy (NCBI): domain Eukaryota; kingdom Metazoa; phylum Platyhelminthes; class Trematoda; order Plagiorchiida; family Troglotrematidae; genus Paragonimus; species Paragonimus westermani. The sequence goes on from QNGE01004080.1 coordinate 7,002, forward strand.
GTCGCTCATGATATCCGCAATCCATCCACTATGACCTCTGAATGTATTCTACAACCACGCCGAGATAGTCCTCTGAACGTTAGAATAATCGTGCCCCCAATCTAGTTATTCATCCAATTTTGCCTGCCATACCTCGCCTGGTGGTCTGATCCAGTTAACCGATGACTCATCTGGTCACCCATGCTGTCCCCGCCCCGCTCGCTGTGGGCTTTTGAACGTAGCTTGCAGCCTGGTCGCTGTGGTCCACCGAGAATTGGATCACCCGCCTCTCCGGCTCGGCAATCCACCACAATGTATCGGGTCAACAACTGTTGAATCATACCCCCATAGAGTGTAGTGTTCTCTGATGGTGTGACATAACTCAGAAGAAAGCATGATGAGTGTTGGCCATCTTTCCTCCCGAGCCTGTTGTTAGAGTTTCACATGGGTAATTCTTCCCAGCACACTCCTTCTCGTAGATTTAAGTTAGTTAATTTCTTATCATTCTTTTTGTCACTGCTGTTATCTCTTTTTGGTTATACATTTTTTCACAAAGTTAGTCGCGGAATCAAACATTATCGGTCCTAAGGACCCATACCGGTATTACATTTACCTACTGTTACATCAATTGGGACTCCACGAAGTGATCATTTTCCTGGTGCTCAAGGTCGTACCAAAAATTGGTGGTTGGGGAATGGAGAGGGTGTACTGGCGAATAATTTGATCATTATTTCATGTAGGTAGTCCCGATAAAGTGTGCAGAAAACGTTCTCATCATGTGGGTGAGGTGGGGACGCCTACACCTTCGCGGGAATGCATGGACCTCTCGACCTGACGTCGTGCGTGTAACTCAAAATTTGGTTCAAATCTCCTCGCTGTCATTGTCCATTCAATTTTTGATATCTTGGTGCCAAGTGCATGAATAATTGTACACGATCCTTGCTATTCTTTGTGGAATAGCTTAACTCATCAATTATTGTATTATTCCTGTTCGATATTATCCGTATCATTCTCTAGACTTGTGTTTCCTTTTGGTGCCCACTGCTTCAAAATACAACTGTATACGATCATTGCTCTTCGTTGAAGGATAGCCAAAATCACTGTATATTAGCTTACTTGTGTTTGATAGTAACCGTATTATTTTCTAGCCTCGTGTTTCCTTTCGATTAACAACTGTCATATTTACTCACAGACTATAACACAATGACACACACAAGATCCAGCAGTATCGGTGGATCGGAGGTATCGAGTGCTTGTGGGCGTTTCGGCTGCCGCATGACTGTTCAGAAAGGTATGCGATGTCAGACGTGCCTACACTGGTACCACTTTAAGTGTACTGGCCTCAGGGAGGATCAGTACGCCCCGCTCACTTCTTCGGAAAGGCCATTTATCTGTATGAGCTGTCTCTTCCAAGATAGCTACACCCCACTGAAGACCACGTTAGATCCTCGACTCGCCACTCCGAGCGAGCAGAAGTCAGACGCGTGCAGGTGTGGCTACAAGGCGTCTAAAGATGTAAGCGGACAGATGGCCACGGTAGAAAAAGCCCTGAATGATACTCAGAGAACTCTATCTGACATGAAGTCAGAACTTAGCTCGTTGGATGAGTACATTGCCCTTGCCCTTCCAGGCGCTGCAGCTGCTCGCAAGGCAGTGGCTTTGTCCACTGCTCAAATTGAGGAAGTTGCGGCGAGCTCGAAGGACAGAGCATTACGGGAGAAGAGATTTGCTTTGTGGGGGCGATTTCCGAATACACTCTCCCCAGGGGAACAAGCCAGAGCGGTGCTAAACGCTTGTTTCCCTCCAGATTCTATAAAAATGGTTTCCGCCAGCAGACTTCGCTCCAAAGTTACCAAGAAGTCACTGGGACTCCTTGTTACGTTACCCGCAAAGATTAGCATAGAGGAAGTACTGGAAAAAGCGGTTGAACTAAAGAAAAAGCACTTTAACCTCAGGGGAGTTTCTCTAGATCGCTTACTGCATGAGCGGCAGAGGCGCTCCCAGCTTGCAAAAACAAGGTTATGCATCAAGGCTGACCCAAAACTTCAGGCTACCGTTAAGGCCCTTATCCCTGCTGTCAAGAGGAGACAGGTGTCCTCGGACGAACCACCCCAAGCACCCACTTCAGAGGCCACTGCTCCTATCTCATTGGAAAGCCAAGCGCCTAATTATATGCGGGGGGCCGGCAGAACAGATTTAAAAGGTGCTAAGGACCATCAATCTTCTAGACCCCCAATCATCTCACGAAAACAAACGTCCGTTAAAAATATATTTTATTCTAAGCTTTGCAGCCCGGTGAGTCTGCTGGGACCCCCCTGTATCAAAAATGGCAAAAACATGTCTCATTCCGGTGGCTTTCTCCCCGGCCATTTCGTCCTATACTCTCTTCTTATCTAAAACTTAATCCAAATTTTCGAGGGTGCAAAACCGCAAATCACCCTCAAAAAGCTCTGAAAGCAAGAGCGGTCTGAAAGTCATCGACCTTGGGGCAAGAGAATCGGACGAAGTGTCCCACAGAGACGCTCACTTATGCCCAGGCTGTGATGAAACGGCTACCACCCCCCAAGAGAGCTCACAGAAATACGCCGCCAGTTACACAACCCCCCTCACTACTGAGGCTACTTTCCCAAGCTTTCCCTCATGCACTTCTGTCTCTTTTTGCACCCAGCCAAACGAAAGAGTAGCATTAAAATGCGTGTACACCAACTGTCTGAGCCTTCTGAACAAACTATCAGAAATCAGACAGCTGGTCCACGACACTAGCCCTCACATTCTTGCCTTAACAGAGACCTGGCTTTCCGCGGATATCAGTGATAATAAACTGCATGTCCCTGGTTACTCTTTATACCTGACGGACTCTTCCCATGGACGCATGGGAGGCTGCGCCGTTTTCCTAAGCCAGAAGCTCTCAGTGCCTGCTGTCGTAGGAGAATGTACCTTCCCAGAGAAATGCGACACGCCCTGGATCAAACGCCAACTTCGCAAACGTGACACGCTTCTTGCCGGTGTTATGTACCGTTCGCCGTCATGCAGTGCACCCGACGTCGGAACCATCCGTGCTACATTAGACAGACCCACGTCTGCCCAGCGTTTCTCCCATCTTCTTATTATGGGTGATTTCAACGCACCCAAACCCTATGGCGGCTTCTCATGAGGACTGCAGCTGCGAGTTCTCGAAACCCTTGGCAATGTTGATCCATGAGAAAGCCCGGACACAGCATGTCGATCTACCTACAAGACACCGTTCAGGACAGACACTCTTCTTGCTCGATCTGGTCATTACGAACGAGGATCATCTGGTAGATAGGGTGGCCATCAAACCGCCGCTAGGGCATAGTGACCACATGCTACTAAACTTTGACTTTATCTCTTACTGGCTCCAAAACGCTGTAACAAAGACCTCATTTTGAAACTTCCAGAAAGCAGACTTTAACGCACTATGGACGTTCTTGAGCACACTAAGCCTCACATCCGACTCAGTGAACTTGAATTACCTTTCCTTTAAAGCTGCCATTCACGAAGCCGATGAGGCATTTGTTCCTCGAAAACTATGGAAGTTCTCCTCTCGTGCACCGCTTCCGCGGAACATACGCCGCACAAGAATGACTTTGTCCTCTCCTCCTTACCCTGTTCGGGCCTATCTTCATAAACCAACGTATGATGGCGTCGACCGCAACCCGGTACCGCACATCGTATCTGTACTCTACGAGACTTGGCCACATGGTTCGCTTTTAGGCAAACAAAACAGCGTCCAGTGTTCTTCAGCATTGCTTTGCGTTGCTCCAACGACTGACCGCTGAACCAACCGCAATCGGATATATCGTGAGTGCCCTTACAAGCCGGACACCTCAAGTTCACCTTCTCATAAGGCACAACTACTTCGACGTCGCACCTCGAGTGTTTGATTCCAGAATGTCTAGAGGATGATGGGTTGCTTGTCCTGCTTTCTGAGCGAGCAGCCAACTGACCGTACTGACTAGCACCGACTGCCACTCTTTTATCCAAAAACGTAACAAATCGCTAAAATCAGGTTCCCTCCCGCACTCAGTTATACCCTCGGCAACTTCTGCCCGTCTTTCCTGCAGATGGTGAAGCAATCACTCAACTGCTTTAATGAGGTTTGTTGTGCAGTTCAGCTCTGCACCGTAATCTAGCTGCATTAGCATCGCCTGACAGCCTTTCATTTGGCTGGCTAGTCCACGCAAGCCATCAACGTCGCCAGCGACTAACCTAGGCCCCATGAAAACCTCATTACTTACCGCCTGCATAATATCATGTCGGCGGTCAAACTGCTGGTGCAAAATCCTCATAGCCTCTGTAAAACAAACCTCCTTTAGCAAGAGTGTACAGTGCTTAATTGCCTGTTTCGTCCTACCACGACAATAATGCAACAAGTGCGAAAGCTTCGATCCTTCGCCAACTAAGTTGTCTATCACGTTACCTTCAAAATTTCTGAGAAAGGTAAAGCAGTTCTTCGGGGACCCATCTAAACTATCCAGTTCAATTTTCGGAAGATCAGCTCCAAGAACCAAAGGTCTGAGAGTTCGCTCTAACGACTCGAAAGGGTCTAAAACAAGGGTTTGTTTCGAAGGCACTCGATTGACCAGGGTGGCATGGTGTATTGAACTTAGTACCGGCTATCGAGACAGGCTCAGACTTCCCGGCCCTCCCCTGTCTTTTATGGAGTTTAAGCAGTCTACGTCTCACTTCTAGCTCCTCTGCCTTCAAGACAAGCTCTTCCTCTAACAGGTCATCAGAAACTTCACTAGAAACATTCATCAGAGCACGATTAAGGAAAACGGGCAAAACAGCACTGGATTCGGACACACTCTCTAACTTCTCCGGTGGGGCTACCACCGTCCCTATCCCTATCCTTGGCCAGGATCCCTGCCTAGTTCTGGGGGCCCGAAACAAAAAACAACCATGCTCAGCAGCACTCGGTTCAGGTGGGACCCTAGCAATAATAACGTTCTTAGAATTACTCAAAACATTTGGCATGAAAAGCTCGTTCGTAAACTTTAGAAAATTAGAATTATTAGAAACGGGGACATCACCGTAGTTATGGGTATTCAAATGATTCTCGTCCAGCATGGGGAATGATTCATGGGACATTGTAGCAGTCTCGATTGGTAGATAAGTGCTTGATCGTCCGGTATAAAAACGCTGGTCACGGATGGCAGGATCAGCCTCGATAACGCCATGATTGTTAGGGCCGGTAGAACCTTCCACAATGTCCGACTTCGTCATTCTTGCTGAATGCCGGAATGCCATTACTGAATTGCGTTTCTATTCGTCCTTGTTAGAGTGCAAACGTTTCGGTCAGATGTTGAGGAATTCGAGTACTATTGAATCGTTCGCTAACGATTCAAGTCCACACCGAGTTACGCGTAATCTGTTGATCCAGTAAATGTTAATCAATATTCAACGAGAGAGATACTCTATCCTCGAAACGGTTAACGAGGAGGCGCTCGTAATAACTGGATTTAATACGTTACTAATTGAATCAATGTACAAGAAAATTGTCTCTCACCTCGATTGTGAAAATTCTCAGAAATCAAAGAAAGTGCTCGCACAACAAATTAACAACCAGGCACCGATCAACAATGGTGGACGATAAAACGGGTTGAGCTCACTCAAACAAATGGTCATTGGTTTGGTCAGAGCAAAATGACTGTTCATGCATCGAGAAACGACGAGAATCATAAGTTATTCAAGGAAAATTATGGAAGAAAAATGTCTAATTTCGGTATTTGGAAGTTTACAGGGCTCGGACTAAATAGGGGTAAGGGAAACGGTCAAAGTAGGTTGTGTAAGAACAAGGAGGAGTAATGTATCTCATTTGGGGAAAAGAGTAGAGCGTAGGACCACCTATCAACATCAAACAAACCTCAGCAGTTTCAAACTAACGCAACAAACCTTGACAAAATCAACATCTATCCTACGAGTCTCGCCTTGAAATTCTCGATCTTTATCCACTTGAGTTTCGTAGACTCCGCGGCGACTTATTTCTTACACACTTTCTCTTCAGCACAGAACTCGTGCAACAATTCTTCACCCTAGAAAGTGATAACAGTCGAAGGGGTCAAGACAAGAATCTCTATAAGCTTCGAAGTTTGACCTTTCTAAGAAATGAAACATACCAGATAATAATAATATTGTTAATATTATTAATATTAACGGTATAGTTCTCGACGCATTTGTGAGAAACACAATCAGAAGAGCGCGATCAACACAATGATTTTCAAGCATATACATGTTTGAACACCAAATTTGAAAATTGTACGAGTCGGCTATGTGAGTAGAGCAGCAAAACAGACAAAAGCAGACATTATATGGAGGGAAAATTGAAGTTTAGGCAGGAAACGTCGAGCTTCATAGTTCTGAGAAGATAGTGCTTAGAGTCAGCACAATTCGATAAAATGATTGATTTGGTACATCAATTGGGACTCCACAAGGTGATCGCTGGCTTGATGCTCAGGGTCGTGCCAGAAAACAGTAGTTGGAGGGTGGAGAGAGTGTATTGGCGAAGAACTTGACCATTATTCCATGTAGGTAATCCTCAAATAATGTGCAGAAAATATTTTCATGATGTGTGCGAGGCGGGGATGCATATACCTTCGCGGGGAACGCATGAACCTCCCGACCGGACGTCGTGCGAACATGCGAACAGCTGTTATTGAATAATGCGGAAGGAGATCGCTTAACAGCTATTCCTAGTATACGATTATTGCCGAATTCAGATGTCAATTATCTTTGCACAGACAGTATATAGAATGGGAGTAATGTATGACAATACCGAGAGGTTGCAGGGTGGTCTATCCGGGGAGAAAAAAGGAAGAATTGCAACTCAAGACTATTATGCAGTCATGAGACGAATAGGCTGAGTTTTTTTAACCATTTCAGCATGTCCAGCTTTCGCATGGTGGTTTACAACACAGACACACAAGCTATCAATAAGTATGGGGTAAGGGCGTACCAGGATGTTTGGGTTGTTACTAACGGGCATGTATACTGACACCTACACGTGTTGACTATAGACATGTTTTCTTGTTCGCTGGCAAGTCTAAAAGTACGAGATCTATCCTGAAATCGGTAGTTTTGATCGGTTCGAGGGGTACTTGACTTAACATCACGCAAAACAGAGGGTTTTTCGTCGGATGTTATTAGGTCCGTTTTCAAAGATAACGTTCTCAGACAATTAGAGCTGAATTGGTGTATATTTCTACTGGATCTAACTGCATACGGTAGTTTGTTCCAAACATAGGAATATTTTAGCAGTAAAAAATTTGAATGCGGTTTTTTCCGGGATCTAAGAGCTGCCAAGGTGAAGTCCTTGTTTCTGAGGTTATACTTTGGCCTGTGTTGTAAGCTAGTCACGAAGCTGACGGTGAATTTGCTGTGATAGACCAGATTATGCATAAGAGATAGGTTAAGCTTGAGTCGCCTTAACCATAGAGGATGGAGTGCAAGCGTCCGACAGCGTTCTCTGTAGCTCAGAGAAGATGGATAACCCAATAAGCTTTTCGTGAATGCACGTTGGAGGCTTCCCATAGTTAGCCTATCAGACTTGCACAGGTGACCATATCTCGTTACATGTATTATTTTTGTGTAACGTGTTTGTAGTATGGATTGGCCAATACACGCTGTTTGCCGTGCCGTTCAACTTAGTTAAGTTTATTTCAGTTCAGAGGACAGAAGGCGGCCGGGAGCCAGGACGTCCAGATTCTTGCACCGACAAGCCGGAGGCCTTCGACGCTTCGACTTTAGTTTTTCTGATTTCAGTGTAATCTGCCATCCCGTAACTTCACTACAAGACGAGCATCAAACAGAATGTACACCCACAGAACTACTTTTACTATTCGTGAGTAACCACACGCAAATGAGAACGCTCCAGCTCATGGCTGAAGGTATGCACCCATACTCATCGACGTCCAGCCGTACATACCATCGCATATGTCCCAGAATCCGTGCCCATCAACGCCCGTCTGTACGTTCTAATTCACGCAACCTTTCCGAACCAGCACGTCTGACACATCTACACTCGTGTATACTGCCACACGTGGAGTTGCCGAACAAGTATCACATTGTGCCCCGAATGGCTGGTGCCCAACATAAATAGGCACCAACAATGAGACAAGCTTCTAACATGTTCGCGTTAGGTGCAAGTTAGCAAACACTTGTTAAGTTCAGCGAGGACAGCCTAGAGATCGAGTATATTGAAATGGCCCAAGAACAATGGGGAATGTAGATATATCCTGCCACACAAACATGAGAAAGTGGAAAGAAAAAATTACACATAGGTGTGAATGTGACAACTCTTGTCCTCGGCGGAAGTGAGCCCTCACGAGGTAGATACTCTCTCAGAAAAGGGACGAAAAGTTAGTCAGCCATGGCTCTTCAGCGCATCCTGTTCCATATGAGCCAGGCTTTGTTTTTAGATATGTTTATTGCAGTCTTTGAAAGTGTGACCGTGTGTACATTAGTCAGCCAATTTCGCTTCTCCTAAGATATCCTGAGCCGCACCGGTTGAGTGGGAGTATAACTTGATTAACCTACTTCACCAGGTACGACTCATAACGTGGATCAAAAGAACAGAGGCGTAGCGATTACTCCAAAGGTATTCAAAATATCACTTTGTTGTCACAACACCCTGGCTACATGATCATCTTTTTCTTGGGAGTGCATATTTGGAACACTGACAGACGTTTGCAGCAACAGGTTGCAGCGCTGAGCAGGTACCGAAATAATGGCAATATGTGTTTTCCTCAATGCATATGTGGGAAGCACGCTGGGTTATGCGAGATCACTGCAGTTAATTACAGGCGATACAAAAAAGTAGTTGAACAGTGGCACAAACATGAAGGCTGCTACCAGAAAGAGCATGTTTGAAAGAAAATGATTGCAGTGTACGGAACTTTGGTGCACGCGACAAAAACGGTGAGCTACCTTGCTTCGTAGATTCGGTCCGAAAGTGGTTATGTTACATTAATTTTAATAAGCAGATTGAGAATAACACAACGTTGTGAGCAAGTTGTGATACTCTAGGTGTCAACCACCTCGGGTGGCATTCCTCAGGGAGGCTTATCAATGACATGTTGAACACGACGCCCAAGCTGTTCAAATTCATTCGTACTAAATTTGGTGCGAATACTTTAAAACTTATAATAATGCTAGTTTTGCGAGGTTGTGTTGTAACATGCAGGCCGGCCGACTCTACTCTGGATGCCCGTGACTTAGCGGACCAACCTTCTGGCAACGTGGACGCACCAGGGGACAGCGTTCTTCCGAAGTAGTGGTTCGAACAACAGTCCTGAAAAGAGGAACAATACAAACAAGCATGAGCCGAAGGCCCAATAAGCCATGCACACGACTTACACAAACGAAAGCTAAAACGGCACCGAAAACACAGCAGCACACCCCGTTAGACAACTCAAATTCAATCCGTGCGCGCTCGCTGGTTTCGGCTGCACGTTACAGTCTATGGGTCGACTTTTTAAACAATTCAAGGTCACTCCAAGGAGAACGTTCGAGTGAGTCTCCAGAATGTTTCGCCATTACGTCGTATATCGTCGTTATATCGGAAAACTGCTAAAATAATTCGGCTCTGACGAGGCAGGACGGAAACTTTCAGAATCCATCGGGCAATTAGACAGACCCCAGCGCAGGACTTCGTCGATTGTTAGAAACCGTCAAATAGTTGAAAAGCTTATGAGCTGTTCTGCCGAGGCGACGTTTCGTGCATCCATCCGTCGCAGAGATTTTTCTCGCACAATGGGTATTCACTGGAACAAAAGAGCGCAATCTCATGTTTAATGAGAAAAATTGGGGTAACCTTATTTATTATGACAAATAATGAGTAGGCGACACCTTTTTGACGGACCTCATGCGAGATTATCGTTTTTGCTCTGGTTATTAAAATATATAATCCTGTCCACTGGTTTTCGTGGTATTTCGCGGTTCAATCAGGATTTATTTCGGCGACTAGAGTATAGAGTCGACGATTTGGAGGGCCCCATAAAAGGTGCGTGTTCCAACTATGACTCATATAACGTCATTATACTGAGTTTATTAATAAGCGCCAATTTTGTATACCACCAATCTGAGCAATGCGTGCACATGAATGAACATGTTTCAATAAAATAATATTGAGTTGCAAACGGTCTAGTGAGCATGGAGTAGACCGAATGCTGAATGCTATAACGAGCTTTTTCATGCTAACTTTTTTCTAGTGGAGTTAGCCAACGGGGACGGTTATCTACTTTATACGCATTTAACGGCTAAATTTTACCGGGCCTCACTAAATGAGGTACTCAGAGGATTCACGGAATTTGAGGATAGACATTATGATTGATATCGTAAGATGGCTGTCCAAACCGTTTTTAAAACTGTGAGTTTTCTCACTGGCTCTGAATTCATTCGGAAGTTTATTTCATATGTGGGACTTCTTCACAATGAAGAAGTTTGCGCGTGTCTTTTCCCGAGATAGCACGGTTGGCAAAGTTGAGTCGTTATTTCTTGGACCATAGGAGGAGTTTTGTTGTAGGCAAACAGTAAACGCTGTGGTGATGGCGTCCAAATGTGTGAGTTTAAAACGAAGTGTCAGATTCAACTTTTGCCTGCGCAACCAAAGTGGATCAGTACAAATTTTTTGACAGCGGTGCCTATAGGTGAACGAAAAATATCCGAGTAAGCTTTCAGTAAATGATCGTTGGAGGTTTTCTAACACAAGCCTTTCAGCCTTGCGTAGATGGCAGTAAATGAATGTGCAGTACCCAAGTTGAGGCTGGGCACATTTTGTAAAGCGTCAGCTTCGCTGCCAGTAGACTGAACGTCTTTTTGATACAGCCTATTGTTCTTTTAGTTTTTGCTACCTGAAAGCATACTTGTTCGGAGAAATTAAAAGAGGCTGAATACCGTATTTCTAGATCTCTGACGGAGGTGGCGTTATTGAAATTGTAACCGTCTAGTGAGAGGGTCCGTGAGGTAATTTACAACCTTAAGTAATGCTCGATTTGTCCACCGAGAATGTCGGCCATGTTTTACACCACAACTATAATGACACTAGGCCCTGCCGTATATTTTGTAGACAGAAGACAATGCTACTGAGTTAGTGGAATGTGTGAACGGTCTTTATATCGTCAGAAAACATAAAAGGTTTGATATAGTTAATAACACCGCATTCGTCATTTATGTACATTAAGAATGTCATCGGTCCCAGAACGCTTCTTTGAATCACCTCACTAGTCACTGGTTTTGGTGTTGAACAATGCTCTTCTTTTTTGACTGTTTGAGTGCGGTCTTCAAGGTATGGCGGAAGCCAGCTATACAAGGGATCTTGTACATCCCTATGGGGGATCGGTCCTTAGGCACAATATCAGAAAGTGAGTATGACGGATACAACAAGAGTTGAACAGAAACCAAGAACGAAGAGAAAAAATGACGTCCGTGCTTGGGTGAATCCCGCTTGTTAATGTTTCCAATCCACTTTGAATCACTCTTTGCAGCTACAGTTAGGCGAACCATCAAGTCCCACCTACTACACCTCGGCGCCACGCGATTGCTAGCTGTCTGATTTAAACAGATCTGTTTTAAACAGCTACACCTACAATTACGCGTGCAGACATCACATCAAGTGCTGGCTTACAACGGGATACTCACTCATTCGGGAACGCAAGACAATTGTTCGCTGACACTCACAAATACGCGACCAGACAGATAGCAAACTATTTTCATATTTCAGACAAACAGAGCACGATAATACAAGGGTTATCTCAAATCAACTCTTTTATCGATTTTTGCATGTCCCAAGTTCTACCTCTTCAGATCTCCAGGTGGTCTATGAGGAGGGGCAGAATCCCGAATCGTAACACTAGGTTTTTATGTAATTGCATGAAACAAACGGTCCAAGTTTTTCTAACTTTTAGCGTGATCAGCTCTCGCGCAATGATCAATAACCACACACAGTTAGTTTCCATCAAACAGGCGGTAAAAGCTTACCAGGATGATTAAGTCGGTACTAACTAACCTGTGTATATTGACACCCATATGCATTGACTGTAGACATTTAGACATCTGAAACATAACTACGCACTATCTCCGATACCTAGACAAATACGTCTAATGGTGAAACTGATAGCTTCGATCAGTTCGAAAGGTGTATAGCACAATATCACGCGACAAAGAAGTTTCCTCCTCAAATTTTACTGGGTTTGTTTTCAAGGATATCGTCCTCAGACAGAGCTTGAGAATGAACATGACGTTCGTTATCGTTAGGAAAGCTTCTAAGCTTCGCTTGGACTGATATATATTCTCACTGGCTCTAACTGCATGTAGGAGTTTGTTCCAGCTGCAAGAATATTTTATTACGAACATATTTGACCGTAGTTTTTCCGGGACTCAAGAGCTGTCGAAGCGCTTCATGGTTTTCCGACTTGTGTCACACATTAACATGACATGCGAGCAGACAATCGGAGGTCATACTTCGCGCGAACTTTCTTAGCGGCTTTGGTACAATATGTTACTGAGTTTTGGAACCATTTCGCACATGATACCGCAGGCGGACCACCGGAATTTCCAGGTCGCTGCAGTGCCATACTTCAAATCAATTTTTGTTTAAATCGCTATCCGCTTTTGCATTTGTCAGTTTGTGGATAATTGGTCTGCAACGGATACCGAACCTTTCAACACCTGCAGGAGTACACTTGGAGAAATGTGTGTGTATGTCATGTTTTAGGTGGTCGACTGGCTCGTTTAGAGCCCGCCCTAGTGCGGTATTATGGGCTTGACCTGATAGACTGAAGAATATCCGGAAAGCATACACTAGAGGGCGAGATTTCACTCGGAATGACTACCTGCATCCGCAATGACTTTGACAGCCGTTTCTGGTGGTGTAAACACTCTGGTTTTCACGGTTGCTGAGGCTTTGGTAGCTTATTGGAGGATCGGGTGACTAAAACTGTGTACGTGTCGTTTATGCTAGCTACTCGAGCACGAATTGCCACAAATTGGGATAGTCACTGGAAAACTGGATTCGTTGCCCGGTGTGTCTCAAAACACGTAAAACAGCCGCAGTAGGTTGGCAGTTAGTGACAGAGGTTTCTTCCAGATGAACTTTTACCTCCTTTTGGTTATGATTGGCTTTCTCGCTCAGACAACAAGATACGGCGGAAATCGGAAGGGTTTACTGCTCAAAACTGAAAAGTCCTATAGAAGGGCTTCAGGTTGGGTAAGTTAACGGGTAGATCACGTAGCTTAGCTGTCCAACACAGTGGCCTGCCGACTTAGAATATTGGTGAGGAGTTGCACTTTTGTCAGTCTCTCCTAGAAGAGAGTTCCGGCTAAAAAGCCACTCAATAGTCTCCTGTGTGAAGAGCACTGTTGTTTGTCTCCAACACCCACACTTCTCTCGTGGATTGCTTCCTGCCCACCTATGCCTCCGAATCCGGAATGAAAAATCTCCGTCTGCACTCAAACTATACCCCAGTACTCAATTTTTGTTGTGCATCAAAATGCGAGGTACAGGAGGCTACTTTTGGAAAAAATTAAGGCACAATACAATTAGGTTTGCAGCGGAAGAAAAAGAAAATCAAGAATTAGGGCAACACTCCCCTGACTGGGCCGTCCAGATTCCTCTGTGACCTCTCAGTTAGCCGCTCAACAACATCGTGCTGCAAACGCTGACCTAAGGTTGCGTGCCCAAACTGCGCTCACTTTCGTTTTTAACCGCCTGAGTTAGCTCATTCTTCCATCATCTACCCACTAAGGACGTGAGTCCATTTTTGCCACGATCATTGTCACTCGTAGTCACTAGCATCCATCAGTGGTTTGCAATCAGCCTACAAGTCTACCTTAAAGCATCACACACACTTGTATAAAGGTGAACTATAACTTATTGTTTTAAAAATGCGGTGTAAGTTGCAGAGAAAATAAACAACTGGCGAATTGGAATATACCTTGTAAACGAAAAAATCTATCCAATGTACTTAAGGGACCATTTGTCTCTTTGTGTGTCCATTCAGCAGCGAAGGTAGGCAGAGGTAAAAACAGCGACGGTTGGTAGCAAGCAGTTTCTCACCTTTAGTAAGATCAAGTAACGTAAGGCAACAGTCAAGCGTCCTTCTTTCAGTTAAAATTGGGACAGCCTGTTCACGCTAACTTGAAGGCCAGCATTATTTGCAGTATAATTCAGGATTAATTTGAAAACTCCCGGTAAGTATGTCCTATTCATGGGCAGTTCATTGGTCAAATAAAATTAAAATGACTATACTCAACAGAACCAGGAGAACGAGCACATTTTAATGCATCATACCTAGTTCACGCTATTAACTACCTCCAGATGAGTGGACAAGTGCAAAAGGGGCTCTTTTACTTCACCTACAGTCATTACGGCAACGAGGCAACCATAGAACACACTGACTTGGTGTCACAAACTTACCAAACCTTTTTTGGACCCTCTGCCGAAAACGCTGTTAGAATAAGCTCTGTTTGGGTGTCTAAGTTTGGATGCACTCGAAAACAAAAGCAACTGTAACAACTGTAGTTCACGCTAGGCTGTAGTTCTTTCTCAACGAATGGTGAGGTTGATGGAAGAGCCGGTATGATGTAGACAGCGCACTGGAAAGTGACCCGTTATGCACAATTAATTTGGATGAGGCAGCCCATTTTTTGGTCCTCCAGTGTACCTTTTCGGTGACATTAATGCCCATCGCAACATGAGAGCAGCAGGAACGATCACTCAACTTTACACCAGGCAAGCTACCAGGCTGGACGTAAAAGATAGCAGTCTGAGTAGGAGGATCTTGACTGTCCGTTGAGTAATCCAGAAACAAGATTCGCTTTCTTGCTTGTCGATGCATAGTTGGGAGACATCTCCCGATTAGCCAAAGTGCCGTTTTTGAACTCTTCTAGCGGGTATTGACGCAAAGTTACCCGCCAGAACAAGATGGCGTTACCGGTATCCGGTCTTCCTAAGCTCAAGGGTCTAAGTAACCCAACTCCGTCTGCATATACACATCACCTGTTACTTAAATCACCGTGCGCCAGATTTTAACTTGAGTAACAGTGGAGAGTCAGCAGGCATTGGAATTTCAAAAGCGAGTAAAATAGATAGCAAAGACCCTAATATGGGACCTTGTGGGAACCGCTGGTGCTACTACGTCGAGCGGTGAACATATCTACTTTTGTTGCAAATCAACTGTCTCGTAAGTGATCTGTGAGCCACGAAAGTTTGCGATATACACCTGCACTATGCGTTTGGACTTTGCTTGAGCAGCGGTAAGCAAAATGCAGAATTGTCTGTTTGGTGGGAGGCCCTAGAAACTGATATCGGCAGAGCGCAACAACTGATTAAATCTCAACTGTGGGATAAATGCCGCTACTAATTTTGGTATCACAACGTGAATTTCTAAGTGTACAAGATACGAGTTACACAAAAATTTAAAAACATCAATTGGGCAGAAGGTCAAGCGTTTCCTGAACTGATCAGTCGTGCGTAGGGCCACGTCTTACTGTTAAATTCTAGCAGCCGGTCGGCAGCGACAAAACAAATGACTTATGCCGAACAAATTGAATGTAGGTAGCAGATCAATTTGACCAGGTACCTAATTTGAGGACGGTAGTGAAGGTTGGTTTAATATGGTGTCATATAACCACAGTAAACTAAGTGAGTGCAACAGAAATCAGTTGTGACTTTTCGTGAAAAATTCAGCTCTAAAAAGATAGGCCGACTAATACCTCGTATCAACTGAACGCTGAAGAATGCAGTCAACGCAGTTCTGAACAGTGCAGCTGTGAGACCAAAGGCAGCGCGCTTATGTGGAATAAGCTTTGCACTACGGACTACTTCAACTTTGAGTCTACGAAAAAAAGTTGAAGGTAAGCTCAACAAACATGCTGTTTATTAGACGGAGGAACAGCTTGACGAGTCAACGGTGAAGAGAGGGGCGGTCTCGGAGGTTAATAAGAACCACTTCACCATCGATAACTTCTTCAATGTCAATATGAGGATGTCTTTGATGCAACAAAACAACAATAAAGAAAATGAGGCAATTCACCTAGAAGCCGATGAGGATATTAAAAATGAGTGATAACCAGATGAACTAACGTCAGGTGACCAAAAGGAAGGGGTGTGTACGACAATGAGTAGACAACTTGGGGTTTGTCAAGATAGAACAACGCAACACTGACGTCGGATACATGCCAGGGGAAACAGGAAAGAGGTGAAACTGCGAAGTGTGATATCCGTTACAGATGGGGCCTGAACATCTACAATGTACAACGGCCTGTGGACAGGTTGATTCAGACTAATTCACCAAATCAGCATTCGCCCGAAGCGTTCACAGCAGACTGTAACACCAGAACAAAACGTGTGTTTTGCAAAGGTTACAGGTGTTCTTGTGAATTACTAAACCACACCGACGAGTGAACAACTTCCGGCGGCCTCATGGTACAGCCAACGAGCACAGGTACAAAACAAAAGTGCATATAGTGCGGCTCGGGTCCGCGTACCATGAAACGTGCAGACTAGCAGACATGACCAAATGGACGCTGGAAAGTTATCTACGACTCTATGTATATTGTAGATTGGTATATTTGGAAGCATTTCGCATATTGAAAGTCACTGGCGTTGACATTATTTTCAAGCAACAATACGCCCCCCGCCAGGAAGTTACTACGAACACAACCGTTCTACATATCCGAGAGCCAACTGTGGTCAATCGTACGTTGATCACCTGACCAGTGTTACAATTCCAACACGCCGCAGGTGGAGCAGCACTTAGGCCAGCCGTTGTTATCAACGCTTTACTTTGATGTCCTCCCCCATTAATGATGTTCCACCAACTTCTTAATGCCGATTTTGAAGAAACACGTTTTTTCACTCCTATACTCCTCCAAATGAGTCTGGTTTTGTAAAAATGATATCATCGCAGGCTCCACATTAAACGCCGTAGTGCTGTTACTGGTCTGGGGTTGATGGTAAATTCTTATAAGCAAAGTAATGCATGTGTTCGAAAAGGGATAGTTTTCACTTCAAGCAACGCATCAATGTGAAAAAGCGCAGATATGAGTAAGCCGCCTCAGAAGAAGGTGCTAGTTTTAAAACCATCCTAACCACGCCAGAGTTTCAGCACAAAGCTGCAAAATGAGGTCATACAGTAGAAGCTGACTTGTGAATGCTTACCTAATAAAAGTACCTGCGATCTTTTTTGACTTCGCTTTAGTGTTTTTGCCCCCTCTGAAATCTTTCCTGAGCTGTAGTTTCCTTGGGGCAACTTCAAAAATTAGCATATTGTATCGAATTAAATTCGTAAGCGTCATACTGGATTTGCCGTTCTCTTTTAGGAAGCGTCGTTAGATAACCTACTACTGTCTTTAGGCATATGTAAGTTCTCCTCAAGTCCAAAATAGGAGGTTCTCCTTTCGACTCGTGTATCATCTGATTGGTGCTGAGAAATTCAGTAAAGTTATAGCTGACATGACCCGGGTTATCACTCTGCAAGTGTGGACATGTGAACTGAGTCTTAAACATTTGGTATTCACTCCTTCCGAACTTCCGGTAATTTCCAGCCTTTCTTTTCTGGGTAAACCGTAGTTTCATATCCAACCTGATTTTTGTGACATCGCTTAGTTTGCAAGTAATGTCGTGTTGCCTATTGTTCACCGTAAATGGTTGCTGTAGGACTTATCAACACTTGATGACATTCAGAGGAATAAGCATCCTTCAGAACGCTAGCGAACACGGAAGATAGAATTGTGGCGGGTTGCCCTAATGAACCTCACGCCGTCCCAAAACCTCGTACAGAAATACTAGATCACAGGTAGGTGCTACAGTGAAAAAGCGCCACGTATTAATGGTTGTTCAAACTTATCGACTGATGGAACAATTCAACGTGTTTTGCATGCATACCAGAGCATTACAGATTTAGCTCGCGAAAGAGTGTTAGGTGGTGTTTTCACCACAGATAGAGTAACAAAATGAAGTGTGAATAAACACGCATATTCCTCCCCATGTTCTACATCACAGTCGAGCCCCAGGGCCGTTCCCTAAAGACGACTGTTATAACCTACAAGCCACTGCAGGTAGTTCACTTTGAGCGAAAGACACAGGAGTTATAGAGCCACCGTCATCGCCACTTCATCAGATTACGCCATCCACTTGCAAACTACGCACTTATTGCCACTGGCCTGGGCATCATTAGCGATTGCAGCAAAAAAATATGCACCCTTGATCGTGACCCGCGGTGAAAACTGGGATGTCTCCCCATCCAGGTTGACTTCGAAACCCAAACCATGGAAGCGAGCTTCTTGGACTAAACTGAACCCTCCATCTTTCTCAGAAAGGACAGAATAGTTGATAGCGTTACCTCTTTCTCCGTTTATAAGATGTGCGAGCAGGTCAGTCCATTCGGAACTAACCCTAAAATTTTAGAGAACTTCGATAAATTTTCCACAGTTTTGAATGGTCTTCATATACTTGGACTGCAGCACGGAAAATGAATGCTTGCTTGGTGTAGCCTGTTGTATGTCTAGTTGCAATCACCGGGTAGGATAGAGGATTGGTGATATTAGGTGAACTTAAGTAGCCTGTAACAAGGTTACGCACCTAAGTGGCAGCCATGGTATTATAACCATATAATCCCATAAATCCTGTTGGCCAATAACAACCATTGGTAACGATGTAAGATTTATTGTTGGAAAAGTTCAACGGCCAAGTTTGACGCCGAGATTTCAATAAGGTGAGAACTGAGATTTCCATGAGAAAATGTGTAGAAAGTTTTTATGTCGATAGCGAACAGAAATATGTTACCTTGCGCGGCTTAGCGGTTCGAGTATACTACCTAGGATCACATCACAGGCAACTGGTCAGAACAGTAAGCGGGTGCTTCCAACCTTCCCTGTCTGTGTGCGATCTTCGACGTATGAAGCAAAATTCCGATGTGTGTGTCACATTTTTAGTGATTATGGTCCAGCTATATGCAACACTAACGATCCAAAGAACGAGTTTTGTGATCAGTTGTTCATTATTGTCCGGTCGGAAATGCTCAGTCATCGACCATTTGCTCTGGTTGACCTGAACGCTCGAATTATACGCAACGTGAGAGCCTTTCCAGGAATCCTTGCACCTTGAGGCACTGATTCAGTCAACAAGAACAGTGATAGCCTGCTGCACCTGGGTGCTACCAAAGCGCTGGCTATCACGAACGCCCGATTTCAGTTGGATGCGAGCGACATCACTACACGGGTTCATCCATGAGGCGGTCATCATCATCTTGGTGGTTTGAGTGTGCGGCGGCGCGATACCCGTGAATTGCGTATCGCGCGAATGATGCACGGCGCTGTATGTAGAACCGATCATAGGCTTGTCAGAAACAAATCATTTAACCGTGTTTGCAAGCGCACTGTTTGCACAGAACGATGAAGAACTGCAGCGTCTAGAAACAGCTTTCGCGTCTGTGGCATCCAAGTTCGGATTTTACGCCAACAAAAGTGAGACCTATTTCTCCGTTTACCCTTCCCCAGGCTGAGGTGCTGTTCGTGTGTCTTTACCCACTGGTGATGTTTGCAGCTGTGCGAATTTTTGCTACTTGGGTAACACTTAGTCCACCGATTTGTCCGTGGACCGCGAGTTGAAAAACCATGTAACAGAGGCTGATTCTGCCATTGGACGTTTTGAGAGACGTCTTTGGGAGAACCAAAACCTGAAGGCGGTCATCTAACCCTGTTTCTACCGCTCATGGTGCTGTCTATACTGCTGTGCGGCAGTGAAACCTACACATTGTATCAGTTTAACGTGAGCCATCTGAGCCGCTCTCGGTTCCAATGTTTGAGGCGCATCTCGTGTATCCGGTGGTGGGACATGGTTTCGAAAACTGAAGAATGGTAGCGAGCGAAAAAATTGGTGGAAGCCATAATAATGCTGTATCAACTTGATTGGCTGGGACATGTCCGTTGGATGGGCGCTGACTGTATTTCAGAAAGGCTACTGTACACAACTCGATTCAGATAGCGAAATACTGGTAGTCAAAAGCTGCGATATCAGGATGCTGTAACATCGATCGTAGATGTGTGAAAGAGTTAGGATTGAACCGGACGGTATGGGGGAATATGATTCGGACGGGCGTCTGCGAGTTAAGCGAGCAGTCATCGCGTGGCCAAGAACGAGAGCACGCGGAGCTCAATGGATCTATTGGCGCCGTAGGTCATGGTTACATGGCCTAATGTCGTTACGGTGTGTGAGGTTGCGAGTGTATTAGCCGATTTGTATTAGCAGGTCATCAACGTACTCATAGCACACCATCGGTGAGGAGACGACGAGTACGTTAGGTTCACGTAGATCGTATCAGTGTACCCACCCTATTTCTGCCAAAGTTTACGTCGACCAAGAGCATGGTTGTCTGACAACGAATCCACTCTTTTCAAAAACGTGGAAGTCTGCGGTCTTTGACCCATCCTCTTCTTCAGCTCTGTTAGCGTGTTGTATGGTGCATGGTTTGTGTGTTCTATTCCGACCCCAATCTGAATTTTGTTTTCATCCTCACTTTCTTCCGAATACACAAACTTCCACTACTATAAAAAATCCTTCTTTTATTACATTGGACATGTCCTTCTCACTTTAGGCACTGATATTGCAGTCTCTCTCTGGTTATCCTCCGAGAGATAGGGGTTTCATTTTCGAGCTAGCCTATGCGCTGCCTAACCAGCATCGGCTGGATGGACACGAGGGACTCAGGTTTCAGTCTGCTGGTCTCATTGCCTCGAGTTCACACTGGACATGTGGTGTGTGGGTGTTACCCCAAGTGGCGCAGCGCAAGCCACCTGCGGTGACGAATAAGCGCAGCTATCTTTTAGCTTCGGTCACTGTGACAAGGCAACCGTCTTGGATGCCGCCAATCATGAAACAAATCAAGGTTAACCGACGCCAAATGATATTTTTATCTTAAAGACGCTTCTAAGGTATACAGTAAGTAGTTTCTTTTACGCATAATGAAACCTGCCTTGTCAGAATCAGCGGATTGGGAAATTCCAACTAGCGTACGAAACAAGAAGTTTTGAATAGGACCCCTTCTGGATGTAGTAGATAGAAACTTTCTACAATCAGAATTTAACTTTGCGACGTTCTGTCAGCTTTTTTAACGCCCTGGAACAAATTGAAGTATAAGTAATGAGACGGTAATTGCTCGGGTCTTGTCGCGGGCGGCGCCTATAACAAGGTCCAGTTATGGAATTCTCCATTTGAAAGGAAAGGAGCTGGAAATTCAGGATAGTGAGCGACGGTTGGGCAGACAATTGAGAATATTCTTCCCCGTATCTGAGTATCATCGGGAAAAGAAGCATAAGTGGACCTTATATCAGCTGAATCTGGATATATGTTCACAGCATCAACGTTTTATTCCAGTCAAAGACTTTACTTTGAAGATAGTATGAAATTGCCGGCATCTTAACAGCACTGAGGCTAATAATGAGGTTAGCTATGTTGCGACAATTTCATGGAAATTGTTCCACGACGGAATTAGTGGCATACGGCCTCTTCGTTGCAACATTGAGATCAAAATGTGGTTTTGTATGGTGCGTGTTAAAACAGTTCAATGCCATTTACTTATTCAGACGTACGAAACCCGACTTGGCCTGTAGGTAATGTGGATGAGATGAACATGAGCTTGAATGCGATGGAAACCTCCGCGAGTTAAAGTGAAATGTAGCGGTGTGACTAAAACATAAGTAAACCCATTAATATGATTGCCTGTTCCGTTCATAGTGGTGTGGAATGGTCTGCAGGCACATACTGAGTGTAGCTCAGAGAAATCATTAGACACTGTCAGCCACAGTATTCATCAGTCTCATCAGGTATGAATAGAAAATCTTGTCCTTTAATCACCCTATAATTTCTCCATCACTTTCAGCACAAAGACTCCAACAGTTATTTGCGTCCGAATTCTCCGGGGGACACGAAACTTCAGCGATTAGTAAATTGAAAGGATTATATAGGTCTGAGAACGTGCATCTTGGCTTCCGGAAATTTTTAAATCAGAACGGTCACCATGGGCCATGGATTTTGATGTCGTTGGTTGGTCTGATGCAAATATATTACCCTGGTTAACGAATGTTTGGGTAGGACATACGTCTGACTCTATGATAGGAATTGATGGAAAAACGTCAACAGAGTGGGGGTTTACAGTGGAATTGTAGGACATGAACCTGGCGTGAGAAGGAGTTGGACAGCACGCGATGAACCTGAAAAGGGTGAGGTCGCAATGAATTCTGCACGCTCACATGCGTTTTCGGCGCACTGACCACCGGCCAAGTTCAGGTGGGTATTCATATTGAAAGGGGAACTGAAGGTTGGGCAAGCAGCACAAGACGTAAAATGAGGTTCTGGTTGAGCATTTCAATAATAGGTGCAACACACTAGTGAATGGTATGATTGAACAGAGGACCGGAGTTTGCGCCATGCAATAATTATGCCCTTATATTTGTTAATTGTTTCTCAGTTTTCCAGTTGCCGGTGGGAGAGCACATCACCTTCCGATTTCAAGACAAATTTTTTGGGCAGTTCACAGGGTGTTGCTTTGGGGCGGATTTATTCTGACTGTGGCCCATCTAGTGATCGGTTATTGGTTTTCTTGAGACATTCTTATAGCAGAGGTGACAGCTAATGAATAAATGGGGGTGTTTCCTTATTTCGTTCACTGACCTTTCAGATAGGTTGGAAACCTGCTGTCTTCTGGTTTACTATAAGCAAACTCTATACGTTTGGGTTCGTTGGGTAAGCCTTTGGTCCGGATGTCCTGAATTTAGATTAGCTGACGGAACCGTTTCGATCCAACCCTAATACAGTTAGTTTAACAAATTTATTCTCCACAGCTTTGGCGATGGCACTGTCGAAAGAACCATTAGTACGACAAGGCTCATCGGGGTAAACTAAAGCTATGCAATTACTGTGACCTTATGTAACATCTTTGGCATCATTTTAAATTGCTTGGGCACGTCTCAGAACAAGAGCTCGGAAGAGGCTGCGGATTTTACTTGGTTCACAAGGGATACTACATCCAGCCTCAGTGCATTAAGAATATTCGGAAGCGCCTTATAGATTTTGTCCACTGGGCTAATCGGCACATACGTGTTCTCAGTCCATCCCAATGCAGCCTCATGGTTTAGTTGCGAGGGAGAGCGCTGTCGGTAAGATTGCTGCGATGGATATAAATTAATCGGAATAAAGCAAAATCTGGCTGGAACTTTCAGCTCATCCCTATAAAAAGGCGCCACTTCGGATTCATTGAAGTTGATGTGCTCAAACAAAAATAAAACAGTGCATCACAAGTGATATAATTTATCGGCAGCCTGGCTGAGCTAGACCACTGTACTCTTTTACCGGGTAATTCCAAACAATACCAAAAACGAAGGCTATCTAGCGGCTTACGAGGACAAAATTCCAGCGAATAAACTGTAACTGGAGGATCATGAACAATAGCTCGGATGCTGGTGACCGCCTACAGCAATCGTGTGCCGATCATAGGTTGGTTTTTACTGGGGCTGGTTTTAGACATCATACGCACCTCTGTTCCACTCGAAACCCTCCCAAATCAGATCTGGTATCGAACAGACCACATTGCTACCAGTTATTGGTGGTGTGGCTACAATCAGCTATCGTTTCTATTTGAGTAGACAAATGGATTCGGTCAATGCATTGATACGTCCTCTCTTTAGTCTAATTTTAGCTAAGAAACCAGTCCACCCGCCACAACGATCAGCTATCAAGAGAACAGCCAACTCATTGGTAAAAAATATGTACCGAATCAGCTTAGAATGTGAGCACAGTAGTTCGAACACCTACTGGGCCACCGTCCAACAGCCATTCCAGGAGCAGATACAATGATTACCACAGTAAACAAGTCGGATTCAAAAAGATCCCCCATGGCTGCCAGATGCCAAAAAGAATACTCATAATGTAAATTGAGCGAAGATGTCCAAAAGAAAATTCAGAGGTGCCTGATTGTCGGTGATAAAACCTGGCTAACCGATAAAGTTGATGTTATTTGGCCTGCCTTTGGTTTAAGGAATACCAGCAGGCACTTCAAGCTTAGTCGTGCCACCGACTTAAGGCGCCCGTCTGTCAACGAATCTATTGAAAGGACAGACAGCACATGTCCGCAGTAAGTTCACTAATTCATTTATGACGGTCATGAGCGTGGCCAGAAGCTAATGTGGCTCCAACCTCTGCTCACTGCAACGAAATAAAAAATCAGAACGTGAAACAAAGTCAAGCAGAACAAACCCTGTTATGACTTCCGGTACAGCATTAGTTGCAGCGGGCTGCCATGCCGGTTAGTGCTTTTAACTGGTGACTTCATTACAAGGACCTCAACTACGCCAACAGTACCCACTCACATTACTCACCGGAACAGTAAGGGTCTTCATATTCAGTGACTGTGTCGTCGTATGACCACCACGCGGTGGTATCCGGCTGTTGGCAACCTGAGCATGTAGTGCCGGATGCGGAAAACATCCATCCGGCGGAAACAGTTCAGGAATTAACCACTGCAGATCGCGCAGTCTGATCGCAGTCTGATTAGTTTGATAATTGCACACGTCAACTAGATGTTCTGACATACGCGTTGACAAACGACTGTGTTGCTCATGCAATCGAGCCACTCAAAAACGTTTAATTCGTGCAAAAGACCATTGTCCAACACCGCGAATCTGTACACATCATTCAGGACGGGTTACGTTTCAGAACTATGAAGCACTCCGCACTCCGGAGGAGGAGAAGCGAAGCTGTCAACCTCCTTGTTCATCTCACCAGTAGAGGGTCTCAGCGAGGCAGCGTCACCCGTGTGCTCCATGTAGATCAACCTAGCTCACCAACCAAGCTCACTAGATTCCTTAAGCACACCTTTCAGGATGCCGTTCGCGCCAGAAGCGAACAGAAAGGTGAGGATTGGATACCCGTGGCAAACACCACTAAAAATGAAGAGAATGCAAGGCAGTTATACATAAATCCTCACCCTGTTTGTTTGTACTTCTCTGGAACTCCTTTGTGGAGGAGACAGTTCTAGGGAACGTTACCAGCAAAAGAATTGAAGGTGTTTTGACAGACTGAAACGACGAAGACAGTCGGCCACCTACAAGAGTGTTGATGCTCCAAGACTCGTTACACGCTAAAAATGTGATCAATGTTCGGTGAGACTGGAATCCTGCATGTTCCTCACGTACCCGAATTCCTCTGAGTTTAGGGGACCGATTTGAATTGAGGCCAGTAAACAACCTGGACGCAACAGACACCAGGCTGATGCCTCTGTTTTTGTCGCATAGAATTCTTGCCCGTTTTTTGAAAACAGGAGGTACTGTTGATAAACACCAATCATGAGGAAACTCTTCAGTGCCCCAAACCGTCTGAGGTGATTTTGTCAGTTCCGATATCAATCTGTCTCCATAACCCATGAAAAGAGGAGAGAGGAGATCTGGTCCGAGGACTTTGTTACACCGAAATAACTTAAACTGTAGGGCCGTTTATGTTTCCGGCGGTGGGCCGTTTGAAACGCAATAAATGACCATTCGTGTCCCCTCGTTTATGTGGTCCGGTTAGAATCGTCTGGACCGTCCCTCAAAATGTTCACCCCACGTGCGAAGTCGGCGCGATTAATTGGTAATAAGTGAGCCATTTCTTTTCACCTGTGGTCACACACCGTTTCCACTGCCAGTGCGAATACTGATCACGGAAACAGCTTTACTTTACTCCGAGCTGAGAAGGCTGGTCCCACTTCTTTCGACTGTTCGACCAATTGACGCTCACAATCTTTGTACAAGCTTTCAGTCAGCTTACGCTTAGTTTCTCAACGGTTGTCATATTCAAGGGCTTGGTTAATACCTGTGTTGTTGGTATACGATTTGCTGTACCCTTTTTGAGCGTGAAGACAGCCGTTAGTAGGCAGCTCTCTTCCACAGTCTCCTGTGCAACGAGGGAGTTTGACCGTGTCACGCGACAACCGTCACCATCACTACAGCCAGCAGTGCTTCGGTGCTTAACTATATTCACCTGTCATGTAATCATGAAGAAGAACAAGCCCTAAGTAAGAGTCCGAGGGAATGGACAGAATAGAACCCAGTTACAAACACGTATGTCTCTGCTCAATCATTCAACATTGAAGTGCACACAAACTGAACTGTTAGTGAATGTAAGGCGTCACCAACGAAACGAATTCGCGACCTTCACTGCCCCATATTACTAACTGCGCTTACTTCACAGACAACCCAACCAGACAACAGCGACGTTAGTGCCACTGAACACAATTGACCATCATTCCTCTGGACTTCTTTGGTTCCCGGCCGCTTCATTTGTGAGGAGTCTAGCCCTGGAACACGTACCTGATCCAAAGCGGCTAACCGACTGGACGTTCCCTTCATTTATAGCGACCATAATAAATAATGTTTTGATGGTCGCATTCGTCTGCACCTGTTTGGTGATTTTGGTTTTTTGTCTACTTTTGTTTTATTCAAGCTCTCCATTTTGTAACATCCGTCCCGGGGCTGAAATCACAACTCCCTCCGTGCCTCGCTAGTTTGACGTGTTTCTCTGTAAGCTCTATTTTTCAGGGTCGGTACCAATAAGCGGGGTCAACGCGCTGATTCTTTGTTTTTCATTGTCGATCGGTCTTCGATAATGAGTACTGACTGGGTATTTTTCTGTCGGATCAGTTCCAACGCATCTTTCCTTGCCAAATCGTTTGTCCATTTCGAACCTTTTGCCAGTCAGCTGGGGCTCCGACAAAGCATGCTCTCTGTGCAGATGACTCATCACAGGGATTGTGTTACATGGGGAATTCCCTATGTTTCTCAGCCAAAGACATAAGACGATCACATAACAGTCCGTTACAGGTGGCGCTTCTCAGTTGAAGGGTGTCGTACATTCTGGAACAACCACCTGGACGCGGATCACGCTGTTGTGCACATCCATTTTTGATCGCAGAACGGTAATCGGAATACGTTCAATCGCGGTCGAGTATATCCATTCCGTTTTGTCACTTACCCAGAGGCCACACACTGGTAAACGCAAGGTAGTTAGCCGGCAGTCTTGTGAAGAGACTGTAACGAATGCTTGCCAGAAGGCATTGGTGCACGAATTGCCTAGTTCGAATCAGGTGTGAGAACTTAACGACCACTGAGGACACTTTGCAGCAGCCACAAAGCTTACCGTGAAGAGGTATGTTCCGAAGGAGCTGTGCAGTTGCGGTAGGATTGAGTTTCCACCACCTCAATAAACCGTATAAACAAGCGTCGCTCGAGTCCATCTGGATCTGAGCATGACGATTACTGTCGGGAATCTAAAGACAGATCAGGAATGCGCCTTTCTATCTGGTGGTGACAAACTTATTTTCCATGATTCGTAGTTGTGCCCATCGTCAGGTTCTTATAAGACCATCTACAAAAAAAGGGGTTCACTCACCATCGACCGATTACGCCAACCTGACAGGACGCGAATGGTCATTTATTGCGTTTCAAACGGCCCACCGCCGGAAACATAAACGGCCCTACAGTTTAAGTTATTTCGGTGTAACAAAGTCCTCGGACCAGATCTCCTCTCTCCTCTTTTCATGGGTTATGGAGACAGATTGATATCGGAACTGACAAAATCACCTCAGACGGTTTGGGGCACTGAAGAGTTTCCTCATGATTGGTGTTTATCAACAGTACCTCCTGTTTTCAAAAAACGGGCAAGAATTCTATGCGACAAAAACAGAGGCATCAGCCTGGTGTCTGTTGCGTCCAGGTTGTTTACTGGCCTCAATTCAAATCGGTCCCCTAAACTCAGAGGAATTCGGGTACGTGAGGAACATGCAGGATTCCAGTCTCACCGAACATTGATCACATTTTTAGCGTGTAACGAGTCTTGGAGCATCAACACTCTTGTAGGTGGCCGACTGTCTTCGTCGTTTCAGTCTGTCAAAACACCTTCAATTCTTTTGCTGGTAACGTTCCCTAGAACTGTCTCCTCCACAAAGGAGTTCCAGAGAAGTACAAACAAACAGGGTGAGGATTTATGTATAACTGCCTTGCATTCTCTTCATTTTTAGTGGTGTTTGCCACGGGTATCCAATCCTCACCTTTCTGTTCGCTTCTGGCGCGAACGGCATCCTGAAAGGTGTGCTTAAGGAATCTAGTGAGCTTGGTTGGTGAGCTAGGTTGATCTACATGGAGCACACGGGTGACGCTGCCTCGCTGAGACCCTCTACTGGTGAGATGAACAAGGAGGTTGACAGCTTCGCTCCTCCTTTAGGGTGCGAAGTGCGGCTTCAAGACCGGGACATTCACTCTCACACGTGCTTTGTCGCTGACAATCCTGTCCACACTGTGAGCACTTTCATACACTCGAGTAGCACTGTCTTAAGGCTTCAATATTGTTGATGAGAGATCAGCGAAGCTAACGAAGGTGCCGGGTTTTATAGGCTGAGACCACCAACAGTCGATCGAATTCACGTGATGGCCAAACAACAACGCGGTTACGAAAGAGGTAGATTTTTACTGTTCCATCGGGGTACCGCCTGTGGGGAGAGGGTGCTGGTATTTACTCAAACCGGTGGTTAGGAACACTACTCGCACTGTCGCAATAAACGAAATACTAGTATTCACTTAATTCATGCTCACTCTCCTAAGCCTTTTTGCTCAATTTTAGCCCTTTTAGTAATGCTCTTTGATTTTAGGATATTCCACATCAATGGTTAGATCAGCAGCGGCTAGAGTCACAGTACCTTCCGGTTGGGCTCT
>QNGE01004080.1:35860-54715 GCA_008508345.1 Paragonimus westermani
CTTAAGGAATCTAGTGAGCTTGGTTGGTGAGCTAGGTTGATCTACATGGAGCACACGGGTGACGCTGCCTCGCTGAGACCCTCTACTGGTGAGATGAACAAGGAGGTTGACAGCTTCGCTTCTCCTCCTCCGGAGTGCGGAGTGCTTCATAGTTCTGAAACGTAACCCGTCCTGAATGATGTGTACAGATTCGCGGTGTTGGACAATGGTCTTTTGCACGAATTAAACGTTTTTGAGTGGCTCGATTGCATGAGCAACACAGTCGTTTGTCAACGCGTATGTCAGAACATCTAGTTGACGTGTGCAATTATCAAACTAATCAGACTGCGATCAGACTGCGCGATCTGCAGTGGTTAATTCCTGAACTGTTTCCGCCGGATGGATGTTTTCCGCATCCGGCACTACATGCTCAGGTTGCCAACAGCCGGATACCACCGCGTGGTGGTCATACGACGACACAGTCACTGAATATGAAGACCCTTACTGTTCCGGTGAGTAATGTGAGTGGGTACTGTTGGCGTAGTTGAGGTCCTTGTAATGAAGTCACCAGTTAAAAGCACTAACCGGCATGGCAGCCCGCTGCAACTAATGCTGTACCGGAAGTCATAACAGGGTTTGTTCTGCTTGACTTTGTTTCACGTTCTGATTTTTTATTTCGTTGCAGTGAGCAGAGGTTGGAGCCACATTAGCTTCTGGCCACGCTCATGACCGTCATAAATGAATTAGTGAACTTACTGCGGACATGTGCTGTCTGTCCTTTCAATAGATTCGTTGACAGACGGGCGCCTTAAGTCGGTGGCACGACTAAGCTTGAAGTGCCTGCTGGTATTCCTTAAACCAAAGGCAGGCCAAATAACATCAACTTTATCGGTTAGCCAGGTTTTATCACCGACAATCAGGCACCTCTGAATTTTCTTTTGGACATCTTCGCTCAATTTACATTATGAGTATTCTTTTTGGCATCTGGCAGCCATGGGGGATCTTTTTGAATCCGACTTGTTTACTGTGGTAATCATTGTATCTGCTCCTGGAATGGCTGTTGGACGGTGGCCCAGTAGGTGTTCGAACTACTGTGCTCACATTCTAAGCTGATTCGGTACATATTTTTTACCAATGAGTTGGCTGTTCTCTTGATAGCTGATCGTTGTGGCGGGTGGACTGGTTTCTTAGCTAAAATTAGACTAAAGAGAGGACGTATCAATGCATTGACCGAATCCATTTGTCTACTCAAATAGAAACGATAGCTGATTGTAGCCACACCACCAATAACTGGTAGCAATGTGGTCTGTTCGATACCAGATCTGATTTGGGAGGGTTTCGAGTGGAACAGAGGTGCGTATGATGTCTAAAACCAGCCCCAGTAAAAACCAACCTATGATCGGCATGCGATTGCAGCAAGCGGTCATCAATATGCGGGCTCTTTGCTGCTTACTCAAATCCGCTACCTAAACAAGATTCGGCATCTTCGTGTCCGGCCACTTGAACGTTAATGTCTTTGGTAAAACAACTGAACTGGAACTGTGTTGATTAAATAGAGCAGCAGGATTCGAGAAATAATTTGCATTCATCCTGGGCATGAACATTCGCAATTAAAGCGTTTTTGAATGTTTGGGTGTCGTCTGTTCGACAAGGTGGCTATTGTCGTGGATTGTATCTCTTGAAGTGCAACAGACATCGATTTCCAGTATGTCTGATGTCCGAGCTAATGTATCCTACTGATCCATCTGTTTCAAGTTTTTGAATATTTGGCTCTTACATCTAGCCTTATGTTCTGTCAAACGGGAACAGCTGTGCCATTGTTCTTTGGATTACACCTGCTTCATTCTCACCAATAGCGATCGCCATTGGGCCAAACGAAGTGCATAACACACTGAGTAGACAGTATGGGCGTCGTCTGTTTGACACGGTGGCTATTGTCGTGGATTGTATCTCGTGAAGTGCAACAGACATCCACTTTCAATATGTCTGACGTCCGAGCGAATGTATCCTACTGATCCATCTGTTTCAGGTTGCGAACGCTGAGGCCTCTGTGTTAACTTGTATTTTAGGCCCAAGCAAGGTGCAGTTCAAAACGCCTTCTGTGAGGGGCAATCTGTAGTGGACAAGTGGGTATGCGCTTGACCCTCGTCCGCTAACAATGTGCAACACCTTTCCTGAAGAGCAGTCGAAAAGTAGTCCCATCAGAAATCGAACTAAAAGAANCGATTAGGTAAACCGTCACGGTCACCAGCTCACCAGCTTCTTGTTCACTGCTAGTGTGGTCACGGGAGACCAAAGGGAAGAGGGTCTTAGATAACGTTATTGACACCATCTGAATTACTGTCCGTCGAAGTGTGTGAACATGATGACTAGGTATCGTATTTTCAGTGTGCTTAGTTTTCGATCGAAGTGTTACGTCTAACAGCGCATAAACTGCTGTCCAGTGGGATAATCGAGCAAGGTTCGCTCTACCTTAGCATTCGGTACGATCTATATTGGAGCTTGACGATTAGGTAAACCGTCACGGTCACCAGCTCACCAGCTTCTTGTTCACTGCTAGTGTGGTCACGGGAGACCAAAGGGAAGAGGGTCTTAGATAACGTTATTGACACCATCTGAATTACTGTCCGTCGAAGTGTGTGAACATGATGACTAGGTATCGTATTTTCAGTGTGCTTAGTTTTCGATCGAAGTGTTACGTCTAACAGCGCATAAACTGCTGTCCAGTGGGATAATCGAGCAAGGTTCGCTCTACCTTAGCATTCGGTACGATCTATATTGGAGCTTGACGATTAGGTAAACCGTCACGGTCACCAGCTCACCAGCTTCTTGTTCACTGCTAGTGTGGTCACGGGAGACCAAAGGGAAGAGGGTCTTAGATAACGTTATTGACACCATCTGAATTACTGTCCGTCGAAGTGTGTGAACATGATGACTAGGTATCGTATTTTCAGTGTGCTTAGTTTTCGATCGAAGTGTTACGTCTAACAGCGCATAAACTGCTGTCCAGTGGGATAATCGAGCAAGGTTCGCTCTACCTTAGCATTCGGTACGATCTATATTGGAGCTTGACGATTAGGTAAACCGTCACGGTCACCAGCTCACCAGCTTCTTGTTCACTGCTAGTGTGGTCACGGGAGACCAAAGGGAAGAGGGTCTTAGATAACGTTATTGACACCATCTGAATTACTGTCCGTCGAAGTGTGTGAACATGATGACTAGGTATCGTATTTTCAGTGTGCTTAGTTTTCGATCGAAGTGTTACGTCTAACAGCGCATAAACTGCTGTCCAGTGGGATAATCGAGCAAGGTTCGCTCTACCTTAGCATTCGGTACGATCTATATTGGAGCTTGACGATTAGGTAAACCGTCACGGTCACCAGCTCACCAGCTTCTTGTTCACTGCTAGTGTGGTCACGGGAGACCAAAGGGAAGAGGGTCTTAGATAACGTTATTGACACCATCTGAATTACTGTCCGTCGAAGTGTGTGAACATGATGACTAGGTATCGTATTTTCAGTGTGCTTAGTTTTCGATCGAAGTGTTACGTCTAACAGCGCATAAACTGCTGTCCAGTGGGATAATCGAGCAAGGTTCGCTCTACCTTAGCATTCGGTACGATCTATATTGGAGCTTGACGATTAGGTAAACCGTCACGGTCACCAGAGAGCCTGAGAAAAGATCACTCTCCGATAGCATCGCTCAGCGACGAATTCGAATATAAGAAAACGTTGAAATCGTGAATGTGCGCTTTAGAACCATAGAATACGTTCACTTACCAACCGGAAAGCCTGTAAGCCAGAACCGCTTACCTTGTGTGCCTGAACGCGCGTCAGTGTTCACTGGACGGTGAGGCAATAGATCACGGGGTTCTCTAGGGGACTTTATTTGGAGCCAATGACTCGGAAGTCCGATTCGTCTGAGATTTAGAAGTTAATCGACACAAGGATGCAGTTACTCAATGGTGTTAGCTTTCGGTCGCCGCTGCGCACGGATATATCCAAAACCACACCCAGCTTCTGAGAAATGCTGACATTGTCCCGACCACACTGCAGAATGCCCTGGTGGTTATGATCGGCCGTCTGCTTTGTGTGTAGGAACCTTTTCCGACCCTTTTCTCTATGCGGAGGACACTAGTTCTGCGACTACAAAATTGTTTCTGCTGAATACTTAGAGGAGCATGTCTGACAATCTAGACATCTCTACGTAATCAGTAGGCGTGTAGCGGCCTGGAGATTTCACTGGCCTGCCTGTGGTATGATGTGTAAAATAGTTCCGAAACTCATAGTTGCATATTGTACCTAGGCTATTAAGAAAGCTCGCATGATGTATGATGTCCGATTGTTTGTCTGCATGTCATGTGACAGTGGCGCGAACCCGAAGGACACGTGTCACTCTTCCGGTTTACTCGCACGTCGACGGCCGGCCTCTAGCTAATTCGCGTGTCGTTGACTTTTGTAGCGCTATCAGAGACCACTTGTACATTTCGTCGAATAAGTATTTGGCCTCTCTCCTCAACGGCCTTTTGCTTTTCGCGTCTGACAATTGCGTACCTGGGGTAAAGCGACTTAGTGCGACGAGCACTAAAGACGCACAAAACTCCGTAAGTGTAAGCACTTTTCGCTCGGCTGCTCTCTGTCGGCCCGTTTGAGATGGTTGTATTTGTAAAGGCTAAAGCGATAACTAGCATGATTCTCTAAATCAGCGCGACGTACAAGCCTGACTACCGGAAGAGATCGGTCAGTATTAGCGAAACATTTGTGGACCGTGACAACACTAGACAGTCAATCGTCACTAAGCGTACAGTAGATCACTTTGTCACAAACCACCTTCACATCTCTCTCAAAACAGAGGGATGATGCTGAAAAAATAGCCATCGTAATCCTTTTATGCAATCTATCTGTGCTTCAGTTTACATTGCATGCCTAAGAGACGCTTTCGGAAATCCGACTTCTTCGTGATGGCGAACCTACCAGTTGTATATGCAAGCTATCGTGAACAATGTACACGTCCAAAGCTTGAGGTTTTGCCGCAAGGCTGTTTGTTGCAGACCGTCCGTCACAGTCAGCTGACGATAGTCGTATCAAATGTGGTACAGGCAAAAATAGTCAGCAGACAAGTAGAGCATTCCAAACGTATCATGTGTACTGTTTTAGTTGCAGCGAGAATGCTGTGCATCACATTTGAAAGAACTTGTATTCAGTGCGAGTTCACATACTTAGGCTTCTCTACTAACAGTGCCAACATGGATACGGCAGTTAATTCGACACTGGGTATTTGGATTTACGGATGTACGCACGAGTACTTGCAGCTTTCGGAGATCCATTTCTTTGAGCATGCGAACCAGCTATCCATCCCCACGAGAATAATGTACAGCTAAGAGGATTGGTGACTTTTCTCAACGATACTGGCTGTTCCAGATGATCACGTTACGCATTTGCGTACTAATCGTCCACGTATATCAATTCCGACAGCAATTCAATCATTGATTTGACTTATGCCGGTTGTATGTGCCCAGCTTCATTAAGAACCATCAAGTTGACATTTGTATCGGTAGCGACTGGCTCTTACTTTTCGGACTGTAGTCATCATCATCATAGACAGCCATACATCATTGTGAATCACTGAAGCGCAACCGCCACACGACCACGAAAGGACGAAAACAGTATAGGATGGGAGAAGAACGGGACGGAAAGGGAACTAACCTCTAAAAATAGCTACTTGTATGTCCAAACATTCGACACCAAGATACCTACACCTTGGAAAAAACAAGCTGTACTTGAAAGTAAGACATCATCAGCATGACAGCTTCCTTACGGCTTTCGCTGTCTCACGTCATTAAATGCACACACTTCACAGGCAACTCGGCCAAAGAACGACAACATTCACGTCACTGAGATCGGTTAGCCGTGAACTCACCTAATTTCTCCAGCCACCGATTCTGTGAGTCACGGGGGCCCCAACCCAGGAGAAGAAACCGGATCCACAGTGACCAACCCCTTCGTGAATGATTCTATTGCTCTACACAAGGTCATCATCTGTCCACCGCGCACCTTGTCCCAATCGGCCGCAGCGTTGACGAAGAGTGCTCGGAGTGGCGGCTGACTAGCTAGCATCCTTAATACATGGCCTAACCGTCTACGTCTGTGCAAATGTAAGGAGTGAACAAAAGAACTCATTTGACGATCAGTGCCAAATACCCACTTCCTAACCTACTCCTTGCTCACTCGCAATTGCCATCCGACACCAGTGATCGAACACAGACATCGGTGGTCAAATACCTGGAGACAGTTCACGTCTTCTACCCTTAGCGAACATGT
The DNA here is from genome assembly GCA_008508345.1 of Paragonimus westermani. Classification (NCBI taxonomy): domain Eukaryota; kingdom Metazoa; phylum Platyhelminthes; class Trematoda; order Plagiorchiida; family Troglotrematidae; genus Paragonimus; species Paragonimus westermani. Next base: position 42,160 of record QNGE01004080.1, read on the forward strand.
TTCACTGCCGTAAAGTAATACATCTCTCACTGTCACCTTAAACACACGACTCTTAAGAATCAGAGAGATACTTCTCAGTCGCTAGAAGTACCCAAGATTGGTCAATACTGCTCTAGCTTTAGATACACACTCATACTTCATTCCCCCTCCATCGCCACCGCTGATACAATTTCCCGAGTATACAAACCGGTTAACAAACCCCATGGCTTCATTAGCTAACATTAGATCTACGTTACGACAGCAACCTTGCAGAAGCACTTTGCATTTCGAGGCCGCAAAACGCGTTCCGAAGTATTTGGCAGAACGTGAAATAGCGTCTACCGCTGATTTTGTTGCTTAGAAAGTGTCAAACAGCAACACCTTGTCAGCATGATCAAGATCAGTTAGTTTCCCAATAGGCCGAAGTTCCACGCTGGCATCTTGTGAGTGCCGCGGACAGACCTCCATTATTTCGTCCATGACAAACGAAAATGCTGATCATAGTGTTGAAACTGTCAGACGGTTCGCCGTGAACTTTGAACTGAGCTGAATTATGGGAATAAATCGCCGGCAGTATGTTCACATGCTTGGTCGGTATACTGCTGCATTTAAGCGACTAAAAGTGTAGATCGACCTACCGAATCGAGCGCACCCTTGTATATGAGAAATACGACAATTGCTGGCCGGTGACACACGTGACGCTGCTGCAAAATTTGACGAGCAGTAAAAGCGTAACCTACACATCTACGCCCAGGGCGAAACCCTGCCTGTTCTTTCCTAATGTTTACCTCGCGAACAGCAGTGAGTCGACGAAGTATGATGGATGCCAGAACCCTAGAAATGGCTGGCGTCAAACCGATTCCCTTATCGTTTTCGCAAGAGCCCCTGATGACTTTCTTGAATATAGGAGGGATGGTCTCCGTCGTCCACACACGTTGAAACAACTGAGTCAAGACCTCTACTAACGCCTCATTACCTTCTTTGAAAAGTGCCGGTACGAGATCATCTGGATCAGTATCCCTATTACGTTTGAGAGCCGAGATGCAATTGCGAACCCTAGTCTCAATGGGTGGTTCCAGATCTACCGACCAGTGTACTAAATAACAAGTCTGTGGCAGCAACACAGAAAGCCAGCAGAATTGATCCTCAGTGTTCCGCCCATCGCTCTAACCTTCCGGACGTAGTGTGGTTGAGTGTCATCTGCGTCGCTGACAATTTCAACGACAGACGATCCCCTTGAACTAGTGGCACGGATAAGCTTAAAGAGTATGGTGGTGTCCCCTAGAGTAAAAGCGGTCCCCATTTCATTAAGCTTCTCCGTTAACCAAACCTGGCGATTAGTATTTAGACTGCGGCTCAGTTTCCTAGGAACAGCTCTTCTAGACTCGTTATGTGAACTACCAAGAGGAATGTTCCGTCTGGCTTCTATTAGATACAAGGATTTCTCCAAGATCCAACGTCCGTTCAACCCATGTACTCCCGTGTCGTGTATCACAATACCTCCTTCCCGAATGGCCTGTGAGATGTGAACCTAGCAGCTATTAGGATCTTCGGAGTGAGAACTACCAAGGCGGCTTTCTAAGGTGGTTTGGTACTTATGCTTTACCGATGGTACAGACAATTTCTCGACAGCTAGTCGTTGCTGTCGGTTCCCAGCAAAATTAAGCACAAAGCGACAAGGTACCAACGCATGGTCTGAATCGAAGTACGTGTTCCAATAAGAACGACAGTTTTAAGTGGAACCCCGCCACTTATAACGAACTCCTATGTGAGATCAGGCCTGATTCGAAGGAGGGCGCCAAGGATTGTAATGAAGTGCACGATGTCTAAAACCAGTACTGGCTACCAACAGCCTATGCTCCGCGCACAGGTGCAACAATCGCCCACCATTATCCGACCGATAGGGTGTTATCCCAAACCTGCAACCTGAACGAGAACCGGCCTCACCAAATCGGCTCACCTGGGTATTCATATCTCCGATCAAAACGACTATATCAAAGTCACGTGTCGACCAGAGCAGAGCGGCCAGATCAGAGTGAAACGTATCCTTGACGCCGGTGTCACTAAAGTCCGCTGGAGCGTAGGCAGACACAATGAATAGAGTTGTGAAAGTCTTGCGTCTGCAGCTGGACTTAACAGAACCTACCAAGCGGACAACATAAAGTCAACTATTAACAGAAATCCAATCTACTAATGTAGCTGAGGCCGTCCTGTTGAGGTCTACACATACTTCAGCCTGACCCCAACGGCGGCCGTGGTGTCGCCCAAAGTGTATAACCAGTATCGAGTAGACAGTGTGGGTGTTGTTAGTTCCATACGTTGATTACTGTCCTAGATTCTACTTTCCAAGATACAGCAGACATCGACATTCAATGAGACTAACGTTCGTGTGAGAGCCGCCTACTGACCTATTTTTTATTGTGTGAAAGTTGAAGGCACCTACATTAATTCGCATTCTAAGTTTCAGCAAGAGAGGGGGAGGCCTGAGGTTGAATGGCAAGAAATGGAACTTACCAGCTCAGCGTTACCGTGGTAAGCTACATCTGCTATGAGACCTGTAGAGTAACTATCAGAAATGGAAGTCGGGAGGGTCCTGAGAGCAAAATTTGACAGGACAGTGGGGGGAAGGGTCTGCAGTAGCATGTTTTCGCCTATCCACTCTGCTGTGCGACAGATAGGGCGCCCCGGTTTATACTGTGAAACGGTAGATGCAGTATAGAAATAATGATGTGGACTACTCATGCTTGTATGTGGACTGAGGTACTGCCAGGACGCCCTGACCTAGGCAGGAAGGCGATTAGGGTTCTCAGCGAAAGCCTTGGCACAGAAGCGTTTATCGCAAGAAAGCGGATGGGCAGCGGTTCACCAAAGCTGGTGTATTTTTCGGAAAAGGACGCCAACTTTCTTCCTACCCCCAACCTGGAGACTGGTTTACCAGACCCCTACCTATTGGCCTGTCTGGTATGAGTAACTCTGTTGGTGTGATCACCACATCATCCAGTTTAGCCATCACACCGCGTCAAGGTCCAGTCTTGTTGTGACGAGGCCACTGTTAAGGATCGCACTTACTGTTCAGTCCTTATGCCTACACAGACTTCGATGGATAGGTCATGAATTAAAGATTATGTTGACCTAAGTGCATGTATCGCGATTGTTTGGGACAAAAATGGACTCCAAATAACTCGCGAGAGCGTTTTTTACATGACCAACAGGTAACCATTATTTTTGTTTCCAATTTGCCTACACGGTGCGATAACAAACGTGCGGCGGCTTTTGGCTAGTCAGTTGATGATAATTAGCTACCTCTTGGTTCAATGCACCGAACGAGTGGACTCGCGACCTACAACACTGTCAGTGTGTACCTGGAGTCACACCCAGCTGTTTTATTTCGTTACCATTTACGTGATCTGAATCGAGACATTTCCCGGAAGCACTTTGTGGTAGAGTGAAGCGAACACAAGTACCAGACGCACCACACCTCTGAATGCCTTTCAATTGACCGAAACTTGAGCGGTTCAGTTGACTAATCACCCCTCAGTATATTAATGGTGCAGTGAAACGGAGAGTTCCATCTGCAATAGACTGGTTTCATACTTTTCGTTTTGACCAACGAAGCGATCATTACAGTAAGTGCCTTCATTTTTGCCTGCCGCTTGAACTAAGAATGTTGTATTGTGCGGCTCCCAGTGAACTCTCCCAATTCTATTGTGTTATATTGCATGTATTTTTGTTAGGACCAGTGCGCTGCCACTTTCTTAGTGTTCTGAAACCTGCCAGACTGTTATTTCACTTTTCATTTTGGTTTTCGATTTACTAAATAATTGCAGTGGACAAGTGGATATGCACTGGACCCTCGTCTACTAACAATTTAGAACGCCTTTCCTGAAGACCGATCGGAACGTAATCCCAGCACGTGTCGAACTGAAAGAACGCGGTAGGGGTTGGAAACAAACCGTATAGTTCCAGCAATGTTTGGAAACGCGATAGGCAGTTAGCTCTAGCCTAGTCTAATACCAATGGCAGCAACCAAGGGAAGAAAGAAAAAAAGCGCGAGGTGGGATCCAGTCCGCTCAGCGGCGTTCAAAAACGCGCCTAGCGAAGAATGCGTAGAAGCTTCGGGTGAGTTAAACAATCCTCGAAAGGGCGCAAGCGAAACAATCTTGAAGGACATGATAACAGATGAGTCGTTAGGGTAGTTGTAAACAACCTTTGCGCACAAATAGCTGCAAGAGTGAAGAAAGTGGTTCTGAGTTCATATTAGGCCTTCTATAACAGGCGTACACAGAAGCATGTGTGCAGAAGAGACAATAGAGAAAACACGGTTGCAGCTGAGAGCCTTAGATAAGCCAAATGATCGGTGATCATCATCATCATCATCATCAAAACAGCCTGACCAAAAGGTACTGTGGCTCGGGCCGCCGCTCACCTCAACAGTGACGTGGAATATCCTAGAAGGAAAGAGTACTACGAAGGACAACAAAGATTGAAGAAGACTAAATGGAACAACTAGAAATGGTATCGATACAGGCACGCCATTGACCGCGACACACCGCCATCTCGAATAGCGTCTCTAACCAGCGGTTTGAGTGATCGCGAGGACCCCATCCAGGCAGGCGATGCCGTCCCACTTTGCTCAATGGAGCAGTCAAGGTCTTCATATTTCGTGACCACGTTGTTGCCTGACCACCACGCGGTTTTACCCAACTGTTGGTGGCCTTGGTATATAATGTCCGGTACGGTAAACGCTCAGCTGGCATACGTCGCACGTGACCCAACCATCGCAAGCTGTGCAACGTAACTACTTGACCAATTGATCGCGCATCCCGAACGTTCTGGAATACGCGCCGGCGAACTGCCGCATTGCTCACACGATCAGCCCACTTAATGTGGGCCAAGTGGCGGAGACAACGATGGTCGAACACAGCAAGCCTGTTGATATCTTGCTTGCGAACAGGCCACGTTTCCGAACCATACAACAAAATGGAACGCACACAAGCATTATAGACCCTTCCTTTCAGCGACAACCGAACGTCTTTTCGACGCCACAGATGACGCAGTTTGGAAAAGGCAACTCGTGCCTTTGCTATCCTCGCTGATATCTCATCAGCAATATTACAGGCTGACGAGATAGTGCTACCTAAGTATGTAAAACTGTCCACAGTCTCAAGCGGATTACCTGCAATGAAGAAAGTAGGGGTGGAAATGCCCCAGTCTTGAAGCAGCACTTTGCACTTTGGAGGTGCGAAGCGCATTCCATACAAACCAGCCCGGTCACTCACCTTGTTCAGCATGGTCTGTATGTCTTCGGCAGAGGGGCTAAGTAAGACAATGTCGTCCGCGTACTCCAGACCGGTCAATCTAGCGCCAGGTAAAAGCTCAACACCAAGCCCACTGGATTCACGAAGCGCAACCTCCAAAATGTCGTCCACAACAAAATTGAACAGGAAGAGGGAAGTCGGACACCCCTGAAAAACACCACTAGAAGTGATGAGCACTCAAGACAGTTGTCCATAAACTCTCGCTCTGTTTGCAGAGTGAGCGTACAGTGACCTCAATAGATTCACCTACTTCTGTGGTACTCCCTTGCGAAGCAGACAGCTACAAAGGAAGTTACGAGCAACTGAATCGAAAGCAGCCCTCGAGTCCATAAAGACCACGACCGTAGGCTACCTATATGAATACCGATGTAAGATAAAAATGTGATCAACACACCCCCATTCGGATCTGAATCCTGCTTGTTCTTCGCGTATCTGACATTCTCCTGGCTTAGTGAGCTGACGTAAAATGAGACCAGTGAGTAACTTGGACGCAACAGACACCAAACTGATGCCTCTATGGTTGTCACATGGACTTCAGATCCCCTTCTTGAAAACGGGAATGACTGTTGATAAGCACCTCTTCAGTCTCCCAGATCGTCTGCAGAAGTTTTGTTAGTTCTGATAGCAACCTCACTCCACCATCCTTGAAAAGAGAAGGGGAGAGGAGGTCTGGTCCGGGAGCCTTATTACGCTTCATTAAATTGATTCCGACGGAGGGCCGTCTGGAATGCAGTAGCTGACCAATCGAGTCCCGTCGTTCACATGATCGCTGATCACCACATAATTAATGGTTAACGCATCTTGCAGCGTGTAGAAGAATTGCTCATATCAACTCTGAAAGGCTTCTGGAACTTAAAAGTAGTTATGGATCGTTGCTTTTGCTCTCTAGGTCCAATAGATCCCTTTGGTTAGGCGGTATTAAGGTAGACTCGGGACAGGCGTTAGGTAAGTTGATCCGTCGATAATTGAATTGCTGTGAAATCATACGATTGTTGTCATATTACGGAATGGCGTTCACAAGCAAATAAAAGTATCCACATAATTACTAATTCACACTTTCTCCATCCTAGTGTGCAAGCCTTCACAGTTTCAGCAAGAACGTTCCCGATAAACGCGAAACAGAATTACGGGCAATTCGCTCATTGGTGGAGCTTCAATTTTTAACATTGGTCCTGGTACGGTAAAGATACGCGGTGTACTTTTGATACTATGCCGTTGTGTCTCGGCGCCTACCAACAGTTTCCATGCACCAATCGCAAATAGGGTTAATATGCGGGTTGGATGATGAACCAATGAGATCTCCCTCCTCCCGTCGTTTAGTAACTCTTCAGCTGTCTCAATGTATTGCAAATTCATGTCAATTACTTTTTTCCACTATATGTAATGCCCAGCTCATGTAAAGCAATCAAAGGAGTTGCCGTTTTCTTACAGCTGCGGGAGGCTGTGGAGCAGTCGTCTGAGCACCATGAAGTGTTCCCCACAGCGTGTTCCAACCTATGTGGACTGATTCCAACTGATCATACACACAGTCATTCTTCACGTCCAATCGCATACACACACAGTTCACTTTACTGTACACTGCACGACCATGCATAGTTAATGACCCTCCCTCACGCTGATATGATGGTCAGGCTTGTGTGCTGCACTGATGCAGGGAACTATACGGACTAGGACTTCCGCCCTGTCAGGTGGACCAGTGCTAGACGAGCCACAGGGGGGAGTAGTTACACCCATAGGGTAGTGTGTACGATGAAAACACAAGGCTCACAGCCTGAGTCTTCTTCCCCCAGCCTTTTTCAAGGGTGACAGTGAGAGGCTGCTGCCTGAAATGATCACATCTTCGCTTTATATGGAAGTATCTACCAGCGGTCGTGGTACCATTTCTAATTCGATTGCTCGGCATGCTCCTTGGAACTGCCTCCACAGCAGAACAGTTCCAATGAAGTACATTAATCTGTTGAAGTTGTATTCGCACTAGCTGAATTTTGCGAATTTACGGACAGCTGCCTTAAACGTAGTAGCGTTTGACAGGTGTGTCCGATCTTTCTCTTGACCTTCAGCTACGTGATGAACGAAGTCCTGAAGGCAACAGCCAGTGGTACCGAGGATCTCGGAGTGGAACTTCCGCCATGTAGTACGCCGATTGACGTTGAGTGAGCAGATGATATTGGTCCACTTTGTGTGCGGATAACAAACAGACTGCTGAACCAGTGAAGGCATATGGTAGGTCAGTATGGCATGCACTTTGTACTACATACTGTTTTGGTAGTGACCCTATCTTTGCTGCTGGTAGGCCACCTGATGCTGTCAATCGTCTCACTTACTCGGATAGCTCCATCTCACGGGCTTGTAACATCGTTGTCGATATGTCCATGAAGACGGTGAAATCACGTAATGCGTTCGTTGGTCTTTTTCATCTGTAACATCGCAAAGATGTCCGATTGTCGCCTAAGGCGAGGGTTTATAATGCGTACCTGTGCTCGAATTTGCTTCACAAACAATACACCTAACCAATTTGTGTGGAAGGTGCATGCAACCTCTCGACATTCCACCGTTCCTTCCACCAGTAGCCCGTACCAAATGAGCTAGCTGCATCAGCAACACGACAGGTCATCGGCCGTATCTAGGAGATGTGCAGGTTCACAACCGATAACCGAGTTAGTGGAAACACATGGTCCTCGCTGGTTAGGTCGCGTGCTCTGTGTGCTGAAGAAGCGCCTGCCGCACCGTGCATTCGGTGGGTTGTTGACGACTGAAAGCAAGTTATGCGATCATTGGCCCAGAAGGCGCTGACTGCCCCACTGATCACGGTGGCGTTCGCCGGGTCAGGGAGTTTGTGGCCGTTGAATGGGAACACCCTCGAACATGGCAGTTAACGGGGAGCATGCATTTGTGAAGTTGTTGGCCCCACCTCTTCATGAGTTTCTGTCGGTTTTCCTTTTTCGGTTTTCAGTCAAACATCTGCACTTATTACTCTGCGGTTTCGTGGAATACTGTCAGAAGCAGCAGCGGTCGAGGTACGGTGACCTCACAGCCCAAGATTATGAGGATGACCAGGATAATCTCATCAACTGGGAAGACACATGCGTTTCCTAAAATAAGAGTGAAACAGGAATCAGCATCTTTGGTTGGCGGTTTGTTTCCTGGTGGATTTTGTTTTCGTACTTTTCAGTGGCCGGTTTGTGTTGTTGAGCACGTCCGGTTGGAGGTTTTGGTCAGCAAGCCCTTGTTTCAACCGATATTCTGTCGATCGATCGTCCGGCGAGCTGAGCTTGCACTGATTCGTCGGCTTGGCCACCAAACGCGCATTGACTGGACAACTTCTACGATTGTGTGTAATTCTCCCAACACTTACTGTGACCACTTCGATCTATAGACACCGGAAGAGTGAAACGCTAAAGTAAGAAAACGTGTTTAACATAAGATATGGATAGAAAAGGATAAGTGCGATAAACATTCTCTTAAGATTTAAACGATTTAGTAAGGACTCCAGCTATACTCATACTGTCCTACCCACTTATCTAGCAGCGACTAGAATATTGCTACAAGACTGGCAGCCACAAATGACACCGGTACTTGCGAATATTTTATCCGTTTACCATCACATTTTTCGTTCCTAAGTTAGTTATTCACGGAAAGACCTATTCAAATAGGCGGTACTGCTATCAAGTAGTAAAAAGTACTTGTGCTGGCACCAGGTTACCGAAACTAACTGAATAATGGCTAATTCAAGCTATCAACCTGGTATACTAGAGACCACAAGCGTCTGTCCCGAATTTTGCCAATCACGAGTATCTGTTGGACAAAAAAAGTACGAGGCAGTTTACATCGCCAAACCGACACAAATGAGTCACGTATGCAAAACACACTGTTCTCATAATTACGTATACGCCTCGTTTACCAATGCTGACCGCCCGTCAATTTTGAGGAATACTGACAATTCATCCAGTTACCATTCTTCACGCAATCCTTGTTCGTTCCTCACAACTTTATGGTGCTCGTCATGCGAACTAACATGTTAGAATTTGGGTGAATTGGTTATTTGAAAAGTAACATGTAGGCGTAATTGGAAATCCTGACATAACTATGTAGATACGAAACTACAAACGAACCGCAATTGAAAATCACACTACGCAATCAACAGGTACCTGTGTGGGTATCTTCGCCTTGTGATTGGTTCTTCAAAGCAAGTCTTGACTTCCTGCAGTGGCTAGTACCTTGAGAAGAATACTGAAGAAACGTGGGTTCAGCGCCAGATTACATAGCATAAACAACAACGCCTCGACTGTTTGGGGCGACGGTGACTCCGACGATTCCTATTAGCTTAAATTCGTTTGGAATGATATTACCATTTCCAACCAGAAAGCTGAATGAAAATACACACACCAGGAAATTCGAGAGTTACTGATTGAATGAAGACGCCCGTTTCTTCAATGGTGTAATTCACACAGAGGCCGAGTTGGGTGAATTGATCTGTTTCATTACACTATCACACACATTTCCATCTAACAGCACCCAATCAGAATGATTGGATACATGAAGGCGATAATTCTCGATTCCCCATAAAACGATGTAGAAACCTTCAGTCAGTGTCGCAATACTGATTGTGTATTTTGTTTTGCGCCGTTCCTTTTGTTTGCATATAGTACCCGAAGTATAGGGTTCAGCTAGGCGTGAGGGGTCTACGTTGGCTGGTGTAAAACTGGGTTCGTTGAATAGTTTCTGATGAGTAGCTGTGCTCTAGCGATTAAACACCAGTGCCAACTACTATATTGCTATGAATAACGATTTAACAGGGTCATCCAAGTGATCGATGATTAGAGGCGAATGTGCTTACGCAGAAGTGCATTGAGTTGGGATCCACGTGCCTAGTCACTGAGACAAGAACAACTTGGTTTGCATTGCTTAGATACTGGCTATACTATACATTTTTCCTGACAGTAAAGAACAAGATTTTTAACAGAAGTGGGCGTACTTTCAGGCTATACAAATTAAACTCTGATTGTTGGGAACAGTGGTGGTTTTGTTCGTAACTCGGGTTGATGGTTTTGGCATTGATATGTTCGCCGAGCTTGGCATTTAGGTTGCAAACGTTTCATCAGCAAGCGAGGTGACATCATCAGTGCTGAAACACTTACGCACTGATGATGTCACTTCGCTTGGTGATGAAACGTTTGCAACCTAAATGCCAAGCTCGGCGAACATATCAATACCAAAACAAATTAAACTCGTTTTAAACCTGTACACTACATGCTTTTTGTTGCACTTGCCCCTGAGGAACCACGTGAGGTGGTCCTACACATCCAACTGTCTGAAACGAAACAGCAACATTCGGAATACTCGGGTATCGAACTTACAATAGTACGGTTTGTGATCCGTAACATTACAAGTGAAGAGAAGATTTAAATGGGCCTGAGAATATGGCTTTGCGCGGTTAATTTAGCGGGTAAACAACACTGGTCGTGAACCACAGAACATTGGTGACGTTTATGTTTCGCCGCTGGAAGACATTAGCATCACTGCTTGGATGAGTGGAGTGAAGTAGATAACTGTTATTTACGAAACAACCGAACACAAATGTCAGTTCAACCGATATAACGGCATACTAGTTGTAAGAGATGACTCATCCGTCATTTGAACAGCAATTCAACATGAACAGACTGTAGTAACTAAAAAAAACAGTCAGTTCCATTCGCGGTTAATGCGGATGAGCACAAGCCACTTCGCATTACCATCACACGTTAGTAACAGAGAATAAGTGGTAAACACCATTTCGTGCCCTTGCGGCTGTAACCACTAAGAATTGGCGATTCAGGGAAGGCTACATCCATCCACCCCAGAGAGTAAGTGAGAAGAAGTTACGCAACAACAAAACTGCATAGCTTATCCTGACCGATGTTCACGAAATCACAGCGAACAAGAACTTCGGTTCGCGATATGAAGGTTGTGGGTTTGAACCTCACTCAGACTACATCGCATGCTTGATGGATTTAACCATGGTTCGCGGGTAGAAATGGATGCAACTAGTAACCTATAGCAATTCACAGATGGGCATGATAAGTATAAGCAATTATTATCCGTTTCTATTATTCAATCAGTGTGTACGGTAAAATCAAGATTATCATTGCGGACCAAATGGAAACACCGGGGGCGAAATCATCTATGCACATGAACAGAAAAAAGGGTATTCAAAAGTGGTCCTTCTCTTGGCGAATCACCCGCATGGCTTCAATGGGATCTTTGGTTTTCGCATGTGCCAAGACGTCATCCTCTTCAACTCGCATAAAAGGATTGGTCAACAACTCCTCTTCAATTGTACCGGGCACTGTAGGTTCACCCTGAGCACGCATTTGTTTCGCTTTCTCCAACCTTCGTTTCATGAAAACATTGTTCGGTTCAACAGTAAGACCAAATTCAAGATTCTTCACCGTGTATTCGTGTCCACAAAAGACTTTAGTTGATGGAGGTAGTTTCGAAAGTTTACCAACCAATGCAGAGTACCTGTATTAGTGAGTGCCGAATGGAAATCGAAAAATACTTTCAACATGATTACCCATCAAGAGTATGAGAAAATGTGTGGAGCTACAGTGACACCATAAGGCAACTAACACGTGATTAGCTGAGTCGATTGAGGGAACATAAATATGCTGCGAGATGTTCCGGAGAGACTTCGAATTTGTTTCAACGGTGACTGGTTGGTTATGTTGAACAAAAAGCATATTTTGGCCTGGTCCACCTATCCGATGACAACCTACGAACAAACGCCAATTATGCTACGAGGGACGCCTCAAAAGAATGAAAACTGTTAATTAATCAGCAGTCATAAATATGATCAACCATGAGCTAGATAAAAAAGTATTTAAAGGGGATCCCATTGCTACTCCATCCGACTGTCGATATAGTTCGCCATTGAACATGAACTGGACGTTAAGGGTACACCGCAAAAGTAATTCTTTCAATTCTGATTTTTGTAGTCCAAACAGGCTTTCCGGTTGTTCTATCTGATCACACAAAAAGCTAATTGTCTCCACCACCGGAACATTTGTGAAGAGCGAAGTGACATCGAGGGAGCCCATGTAACGGCGTCTGACATTAATATCCCTCACAGAATCCACAAATTCAAACGTGTCACGGAGACTATATGGGCACAATTTCCGTCGTATAGGTTCTAGTATTTTCGCCAACCACTTGGCAGTTGCATGATACGGTGAATTGCACATATCAAGTATCGGCCTAAACGGACAACCACTTTTGTGGAT
>QNGE01004080.1:55150-68850 GCA_008508345.1 Paragonimus westermani
GTGTCTGTCGCTGGTTCGAATCCAGCCGAAGCCCTGACTTTTCACAGTTGGGTCTCATCTAAATTCATAAATCTGCCATACTACTCATTAGTAATACAAATTCCGTCTTGTCTTTCTCATTTTCCGTCTATATGGATTGCCGAAAATCCACAAAAGTGGTTGTCCGTTTAGGCCGATACTTGATATGTGCAATTCACCGTATCATGCAACTGCCAAGTGGTTGGCGAAAATACTAGAACCTATACGACGGAAATTGTGCCCATATAGTCTCCGTGACACGTTTGAATTTGTGGATTCTGTGAGGGATATTAATGTCAGACGCCGTTACATGGGCTCCCTCGATGTCACTTCGCTCTTCACAAATGTTCCGGTGGTGGAGACAATTAGCTTTTTGTGTGATCAGATAGAACAACCGGAAAGCCTGTTTGGACTACAAAAATCAGAATTGAAAGAATTACTTTTGCGGTGTACCCTTAACGTCCAGTTCATGTTCAATGGCGAACTATATCGACAGTCGGATGGAGTAGCACTGGGATCCCCTTTAGGTCCACTACTGGCAGATGCATTCATGGGTAAATTAGAATCCCAACTACAGCCAACCATTCAAAACTGTATTTCTAAGCACAACCATGACGTCATTCGGTGACAAATTATCACATCGGATAACGTTCCCAACCAGCGATTACGGAAACCACAAAGTCCACAGGCAGATGTGCGACACATTTCAGCTTTACTCTAAAAAATGGATGGGACTTTGATGGTTTTGTCCAACGGGCTGTGGTCTAATGGTCAGATGCGATAAGCGTTCGATCAACCGAACACATGGTGGAACCGCCGTGGACTACATTTTCACGATTTACCCACTAGAGTAAATAGACAGTCTTCGAAATACTCACGCGATCATCCTACTTCGTACGCGCCAAATGATGAGGAGGGTTGTCCAAAAAGTCAAATGGGATTTGTTTGCATATTTGTTGGTTAAGTTTCAAAAACACGGAGGCAGACGTGAATCTTTCCCCATAACGACAACTAAACATCTTTCAAACGTTGTACATATGACGCAAGTAGGCGGAAGCAACTTGTGTCCACGCTGTGCTAATAGATATTTCCGCGAAACGTTGCGAACTGAAAAGATTGTACTCTGATCAAACGAAAGAGCTCAACCTTGAGCATAAAACCCGCAATGAAGGTACGTATGGAAGTGTTTCAGTCCTGAAGTACGGTGCAAGTGATGAACCCCAGACAACTCGTAATTTTTCAAAAGCGTGATGTTTGACCTAGGACGTCCACTCTAGATAAGCGTGGGAGTGGAAAACACACATGTGTCTCCATCACATTGTGGTGGACTATCAAACCGGAGAAACGGGTATTCCAACTGTCGGCGAAATACCTTAACGTCCAAAAGCCCAAAGCGAGCGGATGAGCCATCGCTCAACTGAATCGGACCAAACATGGCAGGGAAAATGGAACGGATGACCAGGTCGAAGGCATGATTATCCTCACACTCGGAGGAACATCTTGACGTGGTCGCAGAATGCGGTCAAAGCCCACAGTGCATAGATTGCGGACAACACGGACCACCGGACAAGCCATCACCCAACAAACGAGGAATGGCAGGCGGAAACCCCCTAGAAGGCAGGCGTCGGTCACACACGCAAACCGGACAGAAGTGCACACGACGTATGAGTAGAAACCGGGGGTGTTGTGAACCGGAAGTCTGATTCACAAACGCGAGCGCGCCGCGTAGCACGGCAACCAGCGAGGAGGCAATAAAGAGTGTGCCTTATTTTCGCTACAATACCACTGTAACTACATCGGCAATAATGTTGAAACATAAAGGCAGTAAGAAAGGAAGCAGAAGTAAAATTAAAATGACGCCATCCTGAAGAAAAATTCCCCCAACGTTAGTAAAACATGCGGCACATGCACTATTAAGAGTAGCATATTGCTGGCTGTGGATTTTCGGACCCTTCGACAAATGCTGCAAGACCGCACCGCTTCTCTCTTTATTTTAAGTTTTCCCTGAAAAGACAACAGGCATCTGCTTAGTACATCAACACGCCTTTAGGCAGCAGGGATTTATGGTGAAAGACTTATCCTCCCACAAAGCCATGCTTCCATTTACGGATTCCATCTCTCCCAGCTGTGGTTTTTTCTTCGCAACGTCCAGATTGCGGAGGACCTTCAACGTAGCCTTGATCTGAATCTCATGGAAATCGTACAAACTTTGTGGGTTCATCATCATTGCTCGGGCCGCAGCTCACTTCATCAGTGACGTGGAATATCCTAGAAGGAAAAAGTACTACGAAGGACAACAAAGATTGAAGAAGACTAAATGGAACAACTAGAAATGGTATCGATACAGGCACGCCATTGACCGCGACACACCGCCATCTCGAATAACGTCTCTAACCAGCGGTTTGAGTGATCGCGAGGACCCCATCCAGGCAGGCGATGCCGTCCCACTTTGCTCAATGGAGCAGTCAAGGTCTTCATATTTCGTGACCACGTTGTTGCCTGACCACCACGCGGTTTTACCCAACTGTTGGTGGCCTTGGTATATAATGTCCGGTACGGTAAACGCTCAGCTGGCATACGTCGCACGTGACCCAACCATCGCAAGCTGTGCAACGTAACTACTTGACCAATTGATCGCGCATCCCGAGCGTTCTGGAATACGCGCCGGCAAACTGCCACATTGCTCACGCGATCAGCCCACTTAATGTGGGCCAAGTGGCGGAGACAACGATGGTCAAACACAGCAAGCCTGTTGATATCTTGCTTGCGAACAGGCCACGTTTCCGAACCATACAACAAAATGGAACGCACACAAGCATTATAGACCCTTCCTTTCAGCGACAACCGAACGTCTTTTCGACGCCACAGATGACGCAGTTTGGAAAAGGCAACTCGTGCCTTTGCTATCCTCGCTGATATCTCATCAGCAATATTACAGGCTGACGAGATAGTGCTACCTAAGTATGTGAAACTGTCCACAGTCTCAAGCGGATTACCTGCAATGAAGAAAGTGGGGGTGGAAATGCCCCAGTCTTGAAGCAGCACTTTGCACTTTGGAGGTGCGAAGCGCATTCCATACAAACCAGCCCGGTCACTCACCTTGTTCAGCATGGTCTGCATGTCTTCGGCAGAGGGGCTAAGTAAGACAATGTCGTCCGCGTACTCCAGACCGGTCAATCTAGCGCCAGGTAAAAGCTCAACACCAAGCCCACTGGATTCACGAAGCGCAACCTCCAAAATGTCGTCCACAACAAAATTGAACAGGAAGAGGGAAGTCGGACACCCCTGAAAAACACCACTAGAAGTGATGAGCACTCGAGACAGTTGTCCATAAACTCTCGCTCTGTTTGCAGAGTGAGCGTACAGTGATCTCAATAGATTCACGTATATCTCTGGTACTCTCTTGCGGAGGGAAAAAAGCCTTTTGATATTCCCAGATAAAAAGGCTTTTTCCATCTCTTTCGATTTGCGGACCAAGTGGCGCTCACGGTGTTTGCGCAAGCTTTTAGTCAGCTTACGTTTAAGTTCTCGACGGTCGTTATCATAATCAGGACCAGGTGGTATAGAGCGACGCTTGTTCATAAGATTTATCAACCTGACAGAAATCCAGTTCTGTCGAAACTGAACAGCTCTTTCGGAACATGCCTGTTCACAGCACGCTTTCATAGCTCCGGCGATTTGTTCCCAGTGTTCATTAGGTTCCTTCATCTGACTCGAACTGGGCAACTTCTTCACCAACGCCCTTTGGTAAGCGTTCCTTACATTCTCATCGCTTGAACGCCAGTTAAACACCTTGCATTTACGAGCGCAATTCCTCTGGGCAGGTGACAAAACGAAACGGACACGCACAACGGCATGGTCCGAGTCCAGGTGGTTGCTCCAAAAGGCACGATAGTCCTTAACAGAGTGGCGCCACCTGTAACTAACTGCTATATGATCCAACGGTGTCCACGGCTGAGAAGCACACGGAGGTCTCCAAGTAACACAGTGCTTCTTCCTGTGTTGGAATACAGTGCTCGAAATATACAGACCGTGAGATGCGCCATTGTCAGTGCGTTGTGCCCGGACACCAAACATAACTCCGAGCCGCTTCTCATCCGGAGAAAGACGACCAAGCTGAGCATTAAAGTCACCCGCTAGTATGATGTCTGAGTGTTTAGACAGCATTAGAAGGTCAACGAGGGTTTCATAGAACGCATCCTTGGTAGCATCCGGACAGGTTGCCAAGTAATGAAAGTATTTTAAAAATTCTACTGGGTTTATAATGAGTTTATATTGCGTACAGACGGACAAAACATAAAACTACCACTTTGATAATGAGTAGACTAGCAAAACAGAGACTATTAATCAGTAAGGGTGGACAGAGGTCAACAAACTGCGCGGGAAAGGATGTGCCCTGAACCCGCACTCAGTCACTCTGCATCGACTTTGCTGTCCACTAACAGTTCATTAGCCACTCAATTACCAGAAGGAGGTATCAATGGCAGGAGCACGTTTGTCACTGTGTGATAACTTTATATCATTTTTTTTACATACGAATCAGCGACACATGTTCAACATAAGGCACTAACAATCAGATGAACCGCGACCTTACAGCACAGATGACCCATCCCATCCGACAACGCAACTATGTACTAATTGTTGTGCACTATTATTCAGATAAAAGGTGTATAAACAAACATCCATGGAGTAAGCGTGCGCCAAATCAGGTACACGTTTGACCTGGACAGCAGGGACTGGATCACCGAACAAAAGCACCACTTTTATACCTTTTGGTCAATAGTGGCATTCATATGGGGTTTCAAAGTAATGAACACATAGGTGGCAGAGGATCAGAGAAAACTCTGCCAAACTGGTTGCATTCATGTAGACTTAGAACATCAATCAAATTAGAAATCACCAGCGACCGTTGTCTCAATTTTTTCGTTATCACATTCCACACACTTGAACGGAATAATCGTGATTAATTACGGTATCATTCACAAAGGCCGCCCACCTTGACCTGTAGGCTATCGAGATTTCAGTTCTAAAACGATATGACGAAGCACACTGCCACAAACTATCACCATGTGGTTCGTAGTGGTGCATACGTTTAGTCGCTCTAGCACGGCTATCAGTTATTGACTAGTGCTCTTTAACGCACCAGTCTCTCCTGGGTATAACATCGCAGACTACCTCACAACCCCGACGAAATGATGACTAAATCCACGACATTTGTTGACGGTTGTGTATGCCTTCGCATTTTTTAACGAACGTCCGATGGTCTAGGCGTGAATGGAGTTGGGTTTCACCGACCTACCAAATATGCGTCCTTGGCCGTAGTATCCTATGAGTTGATAACAAAACGTTCACTCATTATATCCCTGCGAGATCCCGTTGTTTGTGTGTGCAGTCTGTCAACGTGGCATACAACCAACTGTGGGTGGTCTTCTAACTGACTCCACTCATTTCAGCCAACGTTCGCTAATATCCGCCTTGTCATGTGTACACGGTTGCTATGTTCGTAAAGTAGAATAGGCCACCAATCATCGCATGAGTGTCGGAAGACCGCCTTTATTTGCGTGCGAAAAATAGGCGGAACACGGTACTGGTTGGCGCACTGTTCAAGTTCGCTTAAGGATAAAGTAGGCGGAATACCACGGTTACCGTGCATGTCGGGATAAACTGGGTTACCCGAGTTTGTTTGTCGCATGACTGACGAAAAAACATTCACGACCTTCTGGCAGTTGTGTAAAGAATGGACGGAGTGAAAAACAAGAACAGAAAGTTAGTGTCAATTATCACCAACTGGAAGGAACTTGCAGCAGAACAAATCTCAGGCAGCTTAGAGTTTGTGAACACGGAGAGTTCAAGTGGCCGATAGCCCTATACTCGGTAAATATCAAGAGCCGTGAACGATAAGAAACACCGGCTGTTTCCTAAACACTAGGATATTCGACAAACTGGAGGCAGAACTGGGACGCAGTGCGTTTCTTCTGAATGTGCCCTTTATAATTGCGCACAGATACTTCAGATTACACAAATTTTCATTTTTCGATGGACCCATAACGAGTTTAGAGAAAGAACAGATTTTCAAAGAAAACCAACGTGATAATGAGGTAGTAAAACACATTCACAAGTAGAATTAATAGTTGGAGCCCCACACTATAGTCGTTAATTGCCTGTGCACAGAGTCGTTTGTTGCGCATTGAACGAACTGCTGAATGATTAAATAAAAGACTGCTCAGCGAACATCATGTAATCGCCCGACACAGAGACACGCAGTATTCACAATGAATAGCGAATATCCATCCAACTGCGGTGAGTTGCGAAAGAAAATCGGCTACCTTTCGTGTCAAGTCCCTGTGTCTCGCTTTTGTGCAGTCTCGAAAGACGTGTCTGAAAGAACCACGGCCTGAAGGTGGCCATTAAGCTACTTCTCTACCGCTCAATGGGGTTGTCTACAATGCTGTACGGCAGAGGACCTTGGACGCTGGGTGGACGGATTTTGCGCCATCTGAGCCATTTGTAATGTCTAAGAGGCATCCTGGGTCCTAAGTGGTCGGACATGGATTCGGACACTGAGGAACTCCGGCGAGCAGACACGGACGCGATCAGTCACACTGATGCTCAATCAGCTTCACTAGCTAGGTCACGTCCGTTCCATGAGCAACAACCGCATTCCGAAGCAGCTGATTTACGGACAAGTGGAAGCACGTAAGTGTTAGGGAACTCAATTTTTCCGTCCAAAATCTCCTCACTAACCTTCACCACTTTCTGCCCGGTTCACTTTTATTCCGCTATGCCCACTGGTGGCTTAATGACCTCGACTATACTTTTTGGCAACTCCCCGTCGATCTTCCGTTCAGAGAATATTTGTAGACTGTTATGCACCATACAAATACCCTGCAATTTTCTCCTTCAGGCAATCTTTTGAGGCGGATCAAAGCTTTTTTTGTATTCGTCTTTTGGTTTGTCTTGGAAGCAACTAACGAAGACAGTCGGGTTGTTCTCGAGGCCAAGGTTCTCAATTTCCTTTGTTAGAAGGAGAACCCAATTTCCGTCAAGCATATTGCTAATATGTGGGCGAATCAACGTATTCTATCGAGGGTTTATAGTAGTAAGAGAAATCGTGATGATCAAAAGCGGAGACACAATGATTTTATCCAGGCGTCCTTCTCGTCGTAATATTGGCTTCAGATCTTGGGAGCACTTGACCTTGAACCGAACGGTCTGGAAAAGCAAGATGCGGACGGTTTCATTGAGCAGCTCAAGGGCCGCAATGTGAAGCGCGCGGCACACAAGGGAACCATCGATGCCATAGGTCGTGGTGACATGACTACATGGCGTTGCAAAGAACGTCCTATGTCTTTCCATTTAGTGGACCACAAACGTACTTAAAGTACATCGTTGGGGAAGGGGCAACGAGTACGTTAGGTCACAGTAGGTTATGTGAGTTCCCTTTTCTATCGTTCGCACTGGTAATCGACTACCGTCGTTTGACAATTCACTCGCTCTCCTTTTCACAAATCTGGGTCAATGTGACCTTCCACTTTTTCCTTCCTTCAGCTTTGTCGGTACATTGTATGATGAATGTTCCGTTCGTTTTTTAGTATAATCTTGAATTTTTTTTCCCTCCTTACCCTTTCTAGGGTGCAATGATAGGTACCCCTATAATGAACTACCTCTTGCCTCATATTTCCAACATTTTTTCTTCCGAGCTTAGATTTCACCACTGGAGTCTTTCCGTTTATTCTCAGAGAAGGGTTTCGTTTTCGTGCTAGCCACTCACTTAGCTAACCAGCAGTGACTGGCTGGACACAAAAACCTTACACACCTGGTCTATTCCTTCGGGTTTAAACTGGATACACGGTGTGTGAGTGGAACCACAAGTGGTGTAGCACATGCGTCCTTTAGCTTGTCCCTAATTGGTACCGCCGACCATGTGTGGATGATGGCAGGTGATCAAATATTGAGGAGCAGGCGGCGACTCTTACTTCGTTTTGCTGATGACGTAACTTGGCGATCCAAACCAACCATCACGGGACGCACTAGTAAAATTTTCAATGCGCTACACATCCAATGCGGTGGGTGGAAATCGGTTGAGTTTGCTGACTACTTGTTAACGTCATGAACTGTCTTGCTTTAAATGTGTCGTCCTTCAAATTCCGTTGCCGCACTCAGTCTTAGAAAAGAACGAAACTTGACTTGAGCTTCCGTGAATAAAGACAGGAGCATAATCCAACGAATAAAATTAAACCTTCCAAAGTATACAGTTTTCAAAAGCGTACTCACACCGAATTCTGTCGCAAGAATCTAACACTTCCCAGGGATTCAAATCTAATTGGCGAGTAATTGGAATATTCGTTCGACGTACCCAATGAATTGCAAACGTGGGCCCAAAGTAAAAGCAACAGCGTGAGTCGACACACGCATCGGACGTCTTCATTGGGCGACTACGACTGGCTGGTAGGAAATAACGCACACAAGCACAGACGTGGCAGGATGAGCACTCGGCCAATGCCCGAATGGACATAACAAGCAAAAACACACCGGCCCCGACGGTCAATAGCACTGTAGAACCGAGAACACAGTTTATAAGTAATGAGCAGGCTGCCCGATCGTCTCGAAGGTAGACACTAACTGTTGCGCCAACTTTATTCCAAAACTCCACGATTAGGGTTTCCCATCACGTTGGGGTAACAGAAACTGCTAACCTCACAGAGGAACTTCGACAGTACTAAGAGGATTTGGGCATTACTTACAACGCGGCTGAGCGTTTATATATAATCCGGCCATACATTCTTTGAGATCACTGATGCATAAGTTATAGTCGCTCCAGGAGGATGTGAGCCGGAGCTCAGACCCCGATCGCAGCAAAGCCATAGACTACTGATAAGCTCTAACAAATGCCGAACTTGATGCGAGGGCAGCGACCAAATGCAGGTGGTGTTCAATTTATATCAAACGGAAAAAATGGGTCGAAATCCTCAAAAACTATGGAACGGTCTTGGATGTGGTATAATTGCAGGTTTAACCGAAAACCTCCCTTTAGGCAAACAGTTTCAGAAATACCTTCAGCCATCGACAATGGGAACCAAACTTCTCCTTGAAGAGTATCACATTGCGTTCCCGATCTTATCAGGTGATGTGATCCTCAGCCTAACAGTATTCGGTCTTCGCGACATTTCGTTAATGTCGACACCATTTGTACGTTGACAGATAACTAACGACGAATCCTTTGGAATCCTGTAAAATGTGGTCTTCCAGACTCTATCGTCAAAGCTCGTTCGAGATCGCGTATACTACTGATTCTCAAGGATAGTGCAAGTAGAACAGCTTTCCCAGACTATATGAGCAGCGAAAAGGCATGTGTAGTATCGAAAAATGCCATTGCGAGAACGGGATGACTTACTGTTCGTAGGCACAGACCCAGAAAAGAGATCAATTAGTTGCCGGTTGAAATCTTTCAATTAACAGTCTGTATATCAAGACAGCGAGTAAGTAATAATGGACTAAGGTCAGTGATAACTTCTCACAAATAAACAGCCAGTGTTATTCCAGTCTCCATTCTGGAGGACGAGGAGGTCGTTGTTCATAAGACCTTTATTCACTGATCTGCTTAAAGTGGGTGACTGTCGGTGTGATCACCACACAGCCCACTTTAACCAAACATGCCATGGAGAGGTGCAGACCGTCACACTGTGTCAGCGTCGTCCTTTCGCATGCTACGACTTAATACAGATGTCCACTATCACGGCTCACTTCATTTGATGTGTACAGTTCGTCCTCCCGTCCTTATGCATTTTGTCACCTTCAACAGCTATGGGGCAGTTATTCAACATGATTTTTGATCTCCGTAAACGTCACCTCACTTTTCTAATGGTAGGAATCATTGTAATCGACGCTGAAACCCCGCTCTCCCAATAACTCTTCAACTATGCTTCTCCTGGCGATTGTAAACGGTGAAAAATGACTGCAGTCACTTGAATTCTGGAGTCGGCTGATTTCTCTTTTTAATCCCCTACACAAAAACCGAAAAAAAATCAAGAATATAGGTAGCAAACAGCCTTATAAATATGCAGTGGGCTTTTTTAATACAGTGAGGAATATAATGTGATTGGTGCCCTCATGATATGACATCACGGCATCACAGGGAAGGAATTTAGTTCCTTACTGATAAGCACTCTGTACATAATATGACACTACAGAGAGATAATTCAATGCTGGAAAGTAGGATACGCCCTTCTTAAGTTTCATCTGTTAACCAGGAAGGAACAGCGGTACGACCGATGTGTTCCCTGGAAGTTGCTGCTGCGTTATCCGAAAGACTAGTCCTTCAAGAATTAAGTGTACCTTTGTGTCATACTGGAGCAACCCAGTTCGGCCGAGCTCCATTTCTACACAGCTACAACTCAGATGGATTGAATGAATCATCGGATGGAATACAGAAGAATCCAATTCCTCTAAAATACTGTTTTATTTGTCTTCGAAAAGGCCTAACTCAGTACCGTTTGAAGTGACTTACACAATTGGCACGGTCATTTACCATTTCGCTCTTCACGTGCGTTCTTATCCCTCGTGTCAATTTTGGCAACTGCCTACATGCCAGTCTTTTGATTGGGGCATCACTGTACTATATGGATCTTTGTCTGGTCAACCTTCTTGACTCTGTTTTTCTAGTGGTCACAAACCCCTTAAATATGGACTAGTTTGTGACCGTGTTCTCCTCGGACTGAACGACACGAAGAGAGCTCTGTCTGGAGATCATTCTTTTTCCTATGCTGATGCGTTACCCTCGGGTGGTTGAGTTAGCCGCGAAGTTTCGAATTAGTCATGTACAGTCCGTGGTCCGTTGTTCATTACCGTTAACCCTCGTTCCGTTATCTACCATATTGTCAACCGTTATTCTGTTATCTGTTCACGCGCTCGTAGACCGTAGATCCAGTTATAACATGAACATACAGTTCAAGCAACATAACTAGCACAGCTGAAAATAGGACTGGAATCGACCGTAACGAGCTACTGCTCCCAACTACTTGTGATCCTTATTCGCAAAGTAGTTGTCAGCGTGTCTGCGTTTTCACCTCGAGTCTGCACGCCTGTGTCAACCAGTTATTGAGCTTGGAAGAAATGAGTCCAATAACACGCCATTGGTAGTTCAACGAACAGCGATTGGGAAAAGATCATGGTGGACTGATGGACATGAAATCTTCAACAGAAAAATATTTGGTTCCGGGCACTAAAAGAATTCTCTTGATGTAATCCCCGATCACAACACTAACAAGTGTACTTCGTATGCATAAGTGTATATATATATGCATAGTGTATAAGAAATCAGCAAGTGACCTCAGTGAATAAACAGCCTCAGTTCAGATCGCACTAAGTTCACCATCAAAATGAGATGGTGGAGGTTCCTATCACAATCAGAGGGTGACTGTCTAGATAAGACGGAGCTAATTTTTTCTCCACAAGCCCGTGAAAGCCAGTCATTTCGGCAGTAAACAGATGATGTGTTGATTTGCTTATAAGTTGAGTGACTATGTACGACACTCAAACTGTATTCACTGTCATGACTATTTCTACCTCACGTGGTGAGAGGCAATGCACAGCACAACGCGAACAGCAACTGTCGTAAGATGACCTGCCACGCACAGCGACGATTACAAAACTGGTAAACAAAAACATTATATGACGACGTTATTGGATGTACCAAGGAATAACATGATAAAATCACAAAGGTGCTTGTGCACCATTATGCCGATCCTAAGTTTCAGCGTTCATCAGCGAAGTGGTGGACGTCGGTGTCAGAATTGCTCGGTTAAACCACCACTCACCACACCAAGAAATAGAATTCAAGAACTGCGAGCAAGTGTCAAAGTGGTATCCCAAACACATTGGCTGAAATCAGTCACCTAGTCAACTTCATAAAGCAAGCGTTGTAAGACAAACTAAAGCATACACTGCGGAGCAGAAATATTGAAAACATTTTCTCCATAAAACAAATCGTCATGAACCGTGTAACCGGATTGGCTATGCTACCGGTGACGTCTCCAGGCCGCAGATTGGGAAACAGCCCTCCGTATGAGTTGGCTACGGAATAAACGGTCCTCGTGGCGAATAAACAGTCGCGGGCAATTAGCGGCAGTACCATAAAGCTGTGACAAAAATAATACCATACATATATGGTTTTCGTTACAACTGTTAGAATGTCGACTACAATTTGTTTACAAGATTTGCATCACAAGGAAGTTGGTGCCACACAATATCCCGGGTCCTATGTGCATTCAACTGGCAGAATACCGAGGAACGAACAGTCATTTGAAACAAGAGCAGGCCTGAATCCGCGGTCGTGTGATCGAGGGTTAATATTCGGCCCATTCTGGCTTAAGCAACCGTTTTGAGATTAATGAAGCTTAGCTCTCGTGCCTTATTCCTTCTTGCAGATCAGCAGATATGCAGGTGTCTACCGAATTAGACTGGGCAAATAACCGTGAACTTCGCCTTACTACTTAGAAAACGAAACTTACATTTGCTCCGGGCTGCCTTCAAAAAAACGACCACAACCTCCTAAGAATAAGGTATCTCCGGTGAACACGACACCACCGCTTTTGTCTTCAGGTTCTGTCACGTAGTAGCAAACGTGTCCAGTAGTGTGACATGGCGTAGTAAGACATTTGACGTCCAGATTACCATCGAGTTTTATAGTTTCGCCGTCAGAAACCAAATTCGTTAGTGCATCAATTCGTTTATCTCCACCAAACACAAAAATATTCTCTCCAGACATTTGTTTCCACTTGTTCACAAGATCCTTATTACCGCTTGCATGGTCTGAATGATGGTGAGTCGTGAGAATGGAGGAGAGTCGCAACTGATGTTGCTTGACAGCAGCTAGAATTTTATCAGGCTCCACTGGATCCACAGCGGCACATACCTGAAACAGCGGGAAAACATTTTAATCGTTACATAGTTGAATTTGCAGTGAATATGGTGGTTAAAATAAAACAGTAGTACAGTGGAAACAGCAAGATAAACGGTGTGGACGACGAATAGCGGTAAGATAATGTGGTTTGTAGCACGTTTGCCATTTCACGCAGCGTCTGTGGTTATATATATATATATACGTCGTTTTTCATCAACATACCGAAGAGAACTGCGACAGAATGTCTGAAACTCCTTTTAAGTGAGGACGACAGTCTCCGCAATAGGATGAATCTCTCTGCAGAGAAATTGAGTCAACTAGTACAGCTCTGCATGGAGACTTACTTACAACGTGACGACCGAGTCTACTTGCAGAAGAGAGGCACACAAATGGGCTTATCTTTTTTGGGAGAACTTGCAGATGCCGCAATGAAATGCTTTGAATCTGAAGCCTTTTGATATGTGGACAACACATTCGTTGCTTTATCTCGGACCAGTTCCACGGTTGTTTTAGTAACGTAATAGACGGAGTAACCTTTACATGCAAAGAAGAAGAGAACTCACACCTGGCGTTTCTCGATGTATCGACTATAAGACGACCTGATGGCAACCTTGAAACTACTGTCTACCGTAAAGCGACAACAACTGATGTCATTATCAAACTCAATAGCAATCATCCCGGCCTGTCAACTTAAAAGCTGCGTGTGAACATCATTTCGACGTACAGACACGCACCGTAACTCGCCCGAACTCAGAAGACAAGAACAAAAACACTTGTTCAA
>QNGE01004081.1:0-68816 GCA_008508345.1 Paragonimus westermani
GGATCCGGGTAGCTTGGGCCCCCAGCCTCGAACCCGTGTACGGATCGCTGAAATCGCTGAAATTAGTTAATGCACATTCACCCACAAACTTATTCGAATTGCGTCCTTTGTTAGGTGCTTTGCAGTACTACTCCCGTTTTAGTCCAGCTTTCTCTCACCTTAATTAATGCTCATTCTAGTTGATTTCCGAGAAGCATTTCACGTGGATTCCAACTCATGAACGCTGTGTAAGTTCATTGTTAATTTTTTGTCACATGATGCCATACTTCGTCCGTTTTCCACTAAAACTATGTCTGTGTTGATTACTGATGCTTCTTCAGTCTGAATCCGAGCTGCGCTTGAGCAGGACGACAAGTCAGTTGTGTGTATATTACGCCGACTCATTGCAGCAGAAATGGGTTATGCTCGGACACACCGTGAAGCTCTGGCGGTATACTTGGCGGCAAAGCGGCTTCATAAGTATCTGTTTGGGATACCGTTCAAAATTGTGTCGGATCATGAAGCGTTGAAATTAATCCGTAATCCTGACAATTCACTGGCACGCTCATCAGCAGCCCTGGTTTAACGATGGTGCATAGCACTCAGTGCATATGACTATACCATAGTGCACAAACCAGCCAACCAAACCAAACATGTAGATTACCTATCACGTGTTCCATAGACATCTGAGAAAACTTGCAGTAATGATTGCCTCCTCAGCAAGCATCTTCCGGTTACCCGAACAAAGTTGATTCGCGATACTCAGCGTTGCTTCTCATCCATCCTCAGTGCGCTACGACGTGAATGGATCCCACAAGTCAGACGGAAATTTCCTACATTTTATGTGCGTCGGGAAGAATTATCACCCACTCCAGATGGAGTATTGTGCTTGAATGGCGGATCTGTTATTCTTCCAACTCTCTGTAGAGCTGTTCTTGACGATCTACCTTTCGGACATCTTGGAGTTGAAAAGATAAAGTGTCTGGCCAGATTAACGTATCGGTGGCCAGAGAGTGACGCCGATATTTGTCGTCTG
Organism: Paragonimus westermani; assembly: GCA_008508345.1. Classification (NCBI taxonomy): domain Eukaryota; kingdom Metazoa; phylum Platyhelminthes; class Trematoda; order Plagiorchiida; family Troglotrematidae; genus Paragonimus; species Paragonimus westermani. The sequence continues at coordinate 1,016 of QNGE01004081.1, forward strand.
GCTGAAAGTTGTTCATCTTGCCATCAAAAATTCCACAATTCGCCGTCTAACTGGACGCCATGGCCGATGTCAAATGAGGCCTGCAAACGGGTTCATGTGGATTATTGCGGTCCTTTTCTTGACAGGTATTATGCGCTAGTAATGATCTATTCCTATTCGAAGTGGACGGAAGTGGCATTCACAACAACACCCACTGCAGAACTCATCATGTACACGTTCAGAAGAATATTCAGCAGAGGAGGTATTCCTCTTGTGTTAGTGACGGACAATGGTACCCATTTCACTTCCAACCTTCTAAATACTTGGCTCAATGACGTCGGATGCAAGCATATGTTTACTCCCGCTGGACATCCCTGCTCTGATGGTCAGGCTGAAAACTTTGTTGAAACACTCGAAAGTGCAATAGACTCTCTTCAGTGTACTACACTCAGAGACCTTGAAAAAGGTGTTGATAACTCCTTGCTACAATATTGCAATGTCTCCCATCCCATTACACGTGAAATTCCCGCCAAAATTTTCAAAGGAAGGTATTTGATGTGTATCCAATCCTCTGAAGTTACCTTTTATCGTGACAATGACTTAAGACCGACATCTGGCTTACTTCTAAAGAACCTTGGTGAATGCTTATACCGAATTCCAGATGTTGATGATTTATCTGTACATAATCGATACGTGGATCAGATAAGTTTCGAGGATGCAGGTCAGTTCGTTTTAAATTTCGGTGTGACTTCAGATAATGATGAGACCGTTCTAGCTTCTAATTCGAACCAATAAGTCGCCAGCATCATTCGAAGGTCTTGAACGCTGCAAATGAAACCCAGGAAGGATTTCGAGAACCCGCAGTCCCTCTCGGCGTGTGGCGGATGTGATGTCTATTGAATCGTTCGCTAACGATCCAAGTTCACACCGAGTTACGCGTAATCTGTTGATCCAGTAAATGCCTCTCAATATTCAACGACAGAGAATCTATCCTCGAAACGGTTAACGAGAGGGCGCTCGTAATAACTGGATTTAATACGGTACTAATTGAATCAATGTACAAGAAAATTGTCTCTCACCTCGAATGTGAAAATCCTCAGAAATCAAAGAAAGTGCNGCCGGATCAAAACAGTACACAAGCCCGACCACCACGTCAAGGTAGCAGTATAGGTCGGGATTTTACCGGATGTTGCAAGGTTTTCAATCGCAAGGCAGAATAACAATCACAGATGCGCTGCATATCCTCCGTATACATCTTTTCAACGATACGGACGGGATAGGCTGGTGCTTGCTTTGCGCTCTGTTGTTACTTTTACTGATCTGATCCTTGGTAATCGATGAGGTCCTGTCACCTAATTGGGCAAATAGGTGAATGGTTTCAAGCGCCTGCGAAGCGACCGGTCATCGGAGGCTTGCATTTACAAATAACAACGAAGGCATCAAGCTGGTTTTGTAAAGACCGTTCAAAAGTTCATGCTTTGAGTCCTAGCATCATCAGAACTATTTATGTTTTGTTTTTTTCGTCTTCGCACAGGTGAGGTGTTACTAACTACGGGTCACCAAATAATTCACGTGAACAAATGCTCTTGACTGTTGCACTGCCGCGCACTGACTACCGTGCTGTTTACCAAAGCCACGTGTAGAGGCTGAGTGTTGTCATACTGCCCCAAACCGGTTGGTACAATTGTGGTGACCCGTTCTGGAATACACAATTGTGTAACTGGTTGTTGACTTCGCTGCCACTAAGCTGGTGGTACCTAGTGATAAATTCGCACCATTCAAAGGTCTAGGGGTCAAGTTGACAAGAATCGGATGAACAGTTGTCGTAAGCGACAGTAATCAACTACTTTCCATTGTGGTCTCGAAGATTATTTGAAGGGACTTTTCAATGGCTTTTTGTGTCCGAGAATAAAAACCTGTTTCTCCACTAGTGAGAGTGAGAGGATAGAACCCGGCCACACAAAAAATCTATATATATGCTCAGTCAACATGAAGGTGCCTACATCTTACACACAAATACCTAAACTTAAAATAAGGCGTCCTCAGCGAAAAACTCACCTGGAAGTTTTCACTACTTCAACAATTTGACGGCTCCAGAGATCCATTACAATGCTTCAGGTGACATCCTGTTCGCAATTGAATAAACGACCCTTTAATAAAGGTGCCAGTACGCTGTGCTCTGAATTGGTGATAAACCTTTGCCATGCATGAGGGATTAAGAAGTGTCTCATGCTTGCTGCCCTCAATTGAGTTTGTTGCAGAGAATAGGGAGTTCGAGAAGTGAGTTTATTTCCTACACTTTGCAGTGGTGTGATACTTCAAATTTAACTAAACGAACGATTATCTCTTAAGCAAAAGAATGATTGCCGATGGTTTCCTAAATCTCGCTTCACTTTGTCTGTGAAGATCAAGGCAGGTGTAACTTAAATCCTTGGTGTACAACGCAGGCTTGAGACTGATGATCAACAAGGTTTAATTGAATCTGAGCTGTTGAACGCGGTTGTTCCTCGGATCATGCGAAATGACGCAGTTGTCTGCACTCTATATCCGATCACAACTACATGATCGGTGAAGCCGAGCTTCGGTTGAATCGTATCCAGCCTTTGTTGTGCGCTCAAAAAGGTTTAGCACTTACGTTGCACTCACCTCGGTTTTCCTAGCCAAGGTGGAGCGGGTTTAACATACTCGCTTTCGTTTATGAAGAGATCGTTTACTTTCGTCTTCTGGTGTTACATATTCGTAATCGAAAACCGTGTACTAAGTGGATTCATCTTGTAAACTTCGTGTTCTGCATATGGTATTTAAGTTTATAAAGTAGACAAACTGTTTTGCGTTCTGTTGCTAAACGTTCTTCGTCGTTTGATATTTGTGCCTGTGTGACTTATTGTTTTTGTCGCTTTCTTTCCGAGTTTAGTTTATGCTCATTGTTAGATGTCTGCCCGGTTGGTCCTTCCAAGTTTTTATCGACGACTTAAATGAAATTAATCACAACTGTTTACATTCTGTGTGCATTATCGAATGTTTGGTCATTATACACTCGTTCTATACTAAAACTTCGTTTGCTCAGGGGAACTAAAAACTGGAAACAACAAGACCCGCTTCAATGGCAAGGTGGAGATACCGAATTTGAGTGAAGAGTTCACTGTCGATGAACTAGATGTTAACGTGACATGCAGCTCTTCCAGCCAAGACGGCAATGCAATCAAGAAATTTATGCAAGCCGTGGGTGCCCAACAAATCAGAGCTAAACTGGGCGAATATTTACAGAAGCTCAAAGACGAGTATAGTCGAAATCTGATTCTTCCCACTAAAGACAACAGCACAACCCCTACCGATCTGACGACCACTCGGGCCTGTCCACCTTTTTCATCCATTGAACTAAAACGTAGCGGTCCGGAGACCTTCAACCAGAAACCGAAAGATTTGTCTTTCAAAGAACTAGTTGTTAACGATGAGTTTTTCTGCACTCCAGATGACTTGTACAAAGTACTAACTTCTAAGGAGGTAGGCACTTTTTGATCTTTTGAACTACTTGTAGTGTAACACTTATTCTGCTTCTCACCATTGCATGTTATTTACTAGCAGGTACTCGTGAATGTGGTCATTATAGATTGAATACCATCCACGCTCAATCAGAGCTTTTAGCATTTTAATCAAGCCTTTTTCTGAAGGGACGATAGAATGGAGTTTGACTCACCAGATCAATCCGTTTGTTTCATTTCATACGCTGTCATCTAAGGGTGGTTTAATTAATCATTTTACTTCCAATCCTTTGTCGCCCCCAAGGTGCATGTTTTCGTTTGCTTTTGACGAGCTCGTACTTGTACAACTAATTCACGTTGGTTTGCTGTTATTAAATCTAGTTGGAATCACGATCACTCCTCGAAAACCTTTGGTATCACGTTCGACCCACTGCATACAAATGCACATCTTACATGTAACAGTCAGTTCGCTCCGTACAACACAGCTAACCGCGGGCTAGATTTTTTGGGTTTAAGACAGTTCGACTGTTCTACACCGATCAGAATAACTTTGGTGCTCAGATTTACAAAACTGAACATGTGTAAGACTGGATGATTTAAAATACATCGCTTTGCATCTTGAAAGTGCCAATTGATTCTGTAGGAATGCTGTGGTTTAATGTTTGATTATGAAATTACAGAGGCTGTTGGCCTGTTTGTGCACTTGGGAATCTACACCAGCGGTGGCTGCGGGGGTACAGAGTATGAAACAGAAGCGCGTACCTTTAAGCCTAGGGCGATATTCAGTAATCTAAGACACCTCTGGCAACAGAGGCATCTCTCTGAGGCTTGAGGGTCGCGCATATAAGGCGACACTGAGCCGCAAAACATGGCCGCTCACGATAAGAGATATGAACCGCCTACAGGTATATGTCCACCGGTGTCTACGTTCGATCGTTTGCACCGAGTAGCACCAACGGGTAAACACTGGAGAAGTTAAGAAGCGAATATTTGGTAGTGACTACCAAGCGAGGTTTTTTCTTCAGTCCTGGCGTTTGCACAGACTTAGATGGATAAGGTGTGTACTAAGGATGTTGGTTAGTCATCTGCCACATCGAGCACTCTGTCGACGTTGCGGCCGACTGACTTAAGGTGTGAGGTGGACAGATGATGACCTAGCGTAGAAAAACGAAGTTCACAAAGGATTTGGCTGCTATAGATCGGGTTCGTCTGGGGCACTGTAAATCTCGTGACTCCCAGAGTCAGTGGTTGAAGACTTTAGGTGAGATGGCGGTTTATTGGGCTCAGTGGCTTGAATGTTGTTATTGCCTGACCGATTTGTCTGTGAAATGAATGCATTTAATGACGCGAGTCAGTGAAGGCTGTAAGGAACCCGTCTTGCAGATGGCGCCTTGCTTTCACTTATAGCTCGGTTGTTTGCAATGTGTAGGCACCTTGATGCTGAATGTTTCAATATACAGGTTGCTGTTTTAGTAGTTAGGTCCCCTCCTTTCCTCTTCTGTTTCTTCTTCCTGGCCAGCGCCTGATTTTCTCTCGATGGTTGTATGGTAGTTAATCATCAATAACTACTCATATATTGCTTTCTGTGATGATGATGATGATGATGATGATGATGAAATCGAAAACGAGCATGCGATGCGTTCTACTCTAAGCGAACGAAATATTTGGTACGGCTGACGTGTCATGGAAAAACTATAGGTATGAGTTGTCGTTCACTATTGTACTAAACTAGTCTGTCTGGTCAGTTCGTTTGGATGAAAGGGGAAAATCGCACACGTGATATGACAACTCGATGTGATTTATTGTTTACAAAACCGACGTCCACACACTTCTGCGGATGCCAATCCTTGGCATCTGCATGTAGCTGTGTAAGTTGTAACGACTTACCAGCACCTCGCTCATGTTCACAGACACAGTGTGGGTCCAATCGGACCGTCGCATTTGTTGCTTCGCGCTTGTAAAGTTGGGTTTCCCACGTTGACATAGCGGTTCTGATATGTTCAATTTGCGTGGTTCTTTACTGACTGACGGGGAATACATCTCAGCGCATCCTGAGAATGGCTGCTGTTAATTTCTTGTGAAAATATATGCTCATGGAATTCATTGATCAGCAAGCTTTAGCCCACTACGTGACGGTTGTGGATGTGACTACTGGGTTGCCACTTTCTAACAGGCTGACTCAGTCGTGACGTGTCAGCTCGCATCACCGTGCCAGTTCGTTTCAATACTGAATTGCTACTAATAGTTAACCTGCTGACTGGATTCGCCTGTCACAGTCGAATTTCCGTTCCTGCCCTTGTTCACGTAAATTTGAATTTCACCCCTACCGGAGCTCGGGCTTCGAACGCATCGTTGATATTCATATTAGAGAATGATGGCAACAGTGCCTTTTGAAATGTAGTACTGCGGTGGTTATTCTGAGTAGATAGGCCATCCTGAAAACACTGCCTTATTGCATACTGGCTGTTTATTGTCTGGACTACAGGATCCGGGAACTCGGGTTTTCGAATCGTTGATTGTATATTCAGTAGTTAGTGCACATGCCACTGAGTTATGTCGAGCCTAATTTTCTTTTATTGTCAGCTAAAGATGGTTACGTCGGCCCTGTTCCGGTTTAGTACACGTTACGTCCATACACCAATGGTTGATTTGATTACGCTCCTACTTGTTATCGGTTTATTGTGTAAGTGCATACGCCGCACCGTCTTCTACCACACACTTTTCTAGATTACTCAGCTCAAGTAAATTCAGTGTCAGGGCTTGGTGGTGTTCTGTGGGCTTCTCAGGTTGTGCAGCTAGGTTGTAGTTTGGTGGCGTCTGGTTCATGTGTATGCTGGTGGTAACAAGTGCACTGTATGAGCTACAGAGTTATTTTCCCCTGATTCTCTATCTGTGCGGTTTTTCTTTTTAGCTAGTACAAGCATTTACTCGCGGCGAAGCTGTCGTCGAGGCACACGAAGGTGGGCAGTATTCTATTTTTGGCGGTAACATCACTGGAACTTTCACCATTGTGGTAAGTACCTGTAGCTGTTTATCCAGTCTCACCCGGCCGTCTGATTTTAACGGTGCTTTCGCATAGGATTTGAGTGCTCAGCCGTTGAGAGAAGTCCATGTTATTTATGCCTTGTGTGTTTCTTCATTTGTGGCAAACGATTTTTCTCCAGTTAAAGTTTTCAGATTGACCTCAGCCGGCTGGTTGTTTGCAATCAGTAGTGTTGTGACACTACGACTAGGAGTTAGAATGCTGTCGATTGGAGTAGGTTGGGTTTTGATCATCTCATCGACGCTGTATGCTCACTGATATAGAATCAGTACGGCAGAGGCTCTATTCAACTAAACCCTGTAGTTCATGGTTGCTCGACCACCATATCTGAAATATCGGATATTGTCCACCGATCATCCGTCCCTGACAGTTGCGGTTATCGTGGGATTGTTTCTGTTTGGTGAACTTATCGCTCAAACGGGGATGGCTCATTGGCTGTGGTGGAATGAGCGCCATTGTATCTGAGGAAATTTATAATTCATGGGACATTTACTTTAAGCACGCTATGTGTAAACCACTTCACCGTTTAACTCACGAAACCTTGTTTACACAAATGAAAGTCGATGTCCTTTTTAGAAGGTGGGTCGATTATCCTTAATAGTTGCTTCTGATTTCCCTTTCCTAAGTGAAATTGTTAACAAAAGTTTTGAGTTACTGGCACTGCGTGCCGTCAACTTGTGCATCCGTCAATACCTCACCGGTTATTGACTTCATTTGAAATATATATTCGACTCGTTATTTTGTTCTCTAGTTGATTGGGGTCATGTCCATATCCCTGTTTTCGCCTGGTGAACTGTATCTAGCTGTTTAAACTCGCACCTGTTTTGATCATATTTGCATAGCTTTTATTTATACCACTCTGAACAACTAAAACAGTTCATAATTGAATGTTCACCAACGTTGGTTGAAACATATTGGGGGCATCAAGGTCGTTAGTAGCTTTGTTCTGGTTTATTTGATTGAAAGCGCACATCAACTGAACATCGGACAGAATTTTAGACGGGTCAGAAGACGCGGGACTACAAACACAAATCAAACTTAAAATCTGTTAAAGAATTCCTTTAAAAATGAAATTCAGTTGACTCACAACATTCTAAAGGTAGGATTCGGAGTGCCAGTGACGTTTTACCTGTTTTTACCGTTTTGGGGTAGTGGAAGTAACAAATGGTCGTATTCAAAAGCTATCCTCTCAGTAAAGTTGTGTAAATAACATTGAGTACTGTAACTGAGAGATTTTATTCGCTGAAATGTGTATCTCATATCAGTAGTGAACAGTATGGTAAATTTGCTAATTACGGAGCGATCCATTGGTGAAAAGTTTGGGCTTTGGCTGGATTCGAACTAGTGATGGGAGCCTCATAATCTTACGTGACATGTGTTCTACCAGCTGGAAGCTTGATTATTTCAATTCATCACCCCATTACCCAAACAGTCCACTGTTTAATCGTTACCTGCCAAATCTTCAAGAGGATAGACCGCCGTGAAATGGTTATCTTGAACAACCAGTATTGGTATCCACCGACGTATCTATCGAGCATCTTAATTTGGTGAACTTTTTAGTAATGAAGCGGTTCGTTTATTCTGCGGAATGCAGAAGTCACAATCAGTTTGGAAGAATGCGTTCTTTGGTTTAGTCTTGCTTTTATTATTGAGCCGTTTTAGTAACTTCTTTGAGAATATTCCATGTCGTCATTGAGGTGAGCGGCGGCCCGAGCCACAGTGCCCTCTGGCCATGCTCAAGGCCGTTGTGATGGTGTAAAAACAAAATAAGAGTTTCACCGTTCGAGTTAATACGTGTTTTGTTCGCTTAATTGTTGATGGGAAATGATGTTCCTTAGAACGCCTGGGTGAATGAGCAGAGCGAGATAAATTTATCAGATCAAAAAAACTTTTAGAAAGTTGGACAAGAGAATACTGATACCATACCGTCGACTCACTGCAGCTCGGGAGGTAAACATTAGGGAAGAACAGGCCGGGTTTCGCCCCGGGCGGTGATGTATAGATCACATTTTTACCCTTCGTCAAATTCTGTAGCAGCGTCATTTACATTGCCGCCAACAATTGTTGTATTTCTCGACTATAAAAACAAAATAAGAGTTTCACCGTTCGAGTTAATACGTGTTTTGTTCGCTTAATTGTTGATGGGAAATGATGTTCCTTAGAACGCCTGGGTGAATGAGCAGAGCGAGATAAATTTATCAGATCAAAAAAACTTTTAGAAAGTTGGACAAGAGAATACTGATACCATACCGTCGACTCACTGCAGCTCGGGAGGTAAACATTAGGGAAGAACAGGCCGGGTTTCGCCCCGGGCGGTGATGTATAGATCACATTTTTACCCTTCGTCAAATTCTGTAGCAGCGTCATTTACATTGCCGCCAACAATTGTTGTATTTCTCGACTATAAAAACAAAATAAGAGTTTCACCGTTCGAGTTAATACGTGTTTTGTTCGCTTAATTGTTGATGGGAAATGATGTTCCTTAGAACGCCTGGGTGAATGAGCAGAGCGAGATAAATTTATCAGATCAAAAAAACTTTTAGAAAGTTGGACAAGAGAATACTGATACCATACCGTCGACTCACTGCAGCTCGGGAGGTAAACATTAGGGAAGAACAGGCCGGGTTTCGCCCCGGGCGGTGATGTATAGATCACATTTTTACCCTTCGTCAAATTCTGTAGCAGCGTCATTTACATTGCCGCCAACAATTGTTGTATTTCTCGACTATAAAAACAAAATAAGAGTTTCACCGTTCGAGTTAATACGTGTTTTGTTCGCTTAATTGTTGATGGGAAATGATGTTCCTTAGAACGCCTGGGTGAATGAGCAGAGCGAGATAAATTTATCAGATCAAAAAAACTTTTAGAAAGTTGGACAAGAGAATACTGATACCATACCGTCGACTCACTGCAGCTCGGGAGGTAAACATTAGGGAAGAACAGGCCGGGTTTCGCCCCGGGCGGTGATGTATAGATCACATTTTTACCCTTCGTCAAATTCTGTAGCAGCGTCATTTACATTGCCGCCAACAATTGTTGTATTTCTCGACTATAAAAACAAAATAAGAGTTTCACCGTTCGAGTTAATACGTGTTTTGTTCGCTTAATTGTTGATGGGAAATGATGTTCCTTAGAACGCCTGGGTGAATGAGNTGATGTATTGCTGTCTATGATGATGATGATGCCGATGATGAATACCATTACTATCAGCCTGTTCGGCAACTCACTGAAAACTGCCGTACAACGAAAGCTGTTGGAATCAGGCTGCGTTAACTGCTATCACGCAGTTGCAGTTGTTTCATGTGATTATTAGTTTATAGTAGATTGGCCGGTACATTCCATTCAGTGAACGAACTGAACGATCATTATTCGTGCCTAGTTAATCCGGTTGTTGTTTCGATTCTATCTCTATCCGATTATTTCGCTTCGTGTTCTAGTTATGGATATCTTTTGATAATCTCCTTATTACCCTTTTCCACAGATCCCGGGTAAGACTATCGGAATGCAGTGGCGTAAGCGTGATTGGCCCGAGGGCCACCAGAGCATGCTCGTGTTGCAGCTGAGTCCATTCGAAGGAGGCTGTAAACTTAACCTTCTTCAGACCGGGGTGCCGGCCTATGACTTGGAAAATACTACTAACGGGTGGCGGACGAACTTCTTCGCTGCGATCAAACAGACCTACGGCTACACTAGCCGGATGTTCTAGCATTTTCAGACGTTTCATTATGATGTTTCCTATTCACCTCATTTGACCACTTCGCATTCAAGAGAGCTAACAGGCAGAAAGTCTTTTTTGACAACCTGTTACCAGTTTGTATGGTTTTATCCCTCTTTCCGTTCGGATGGATAATATCGGTGACCATTCCCGTTTAACCGGGCGTTGAATCGACCAAATCAATAAACACATCATCTGGTAGCCTTTTTTCAGCCCCGTGCCCCAGCTATCTGTTTCGTAAGCTAATCTTCATTTTCTACTACACACAACGTCGTCTTCATCGACGTCAGCAAGTCAGTGGTGGACATTGACGTTCAGCTGTAGTGCAACTGTTCGAGACAAAGCAAAAGGACGTTCTAGTTTCTAATGGTAAAACAAATGGAAGAAACGGGAGTGCATGCACAAAAGTCCTACATCTAAGTGCAAGCCAATGTGCGTGCATCTTGTACAGAACTAGCAAACTTGCAAGCGAAGACAAGGTGACATATCTTAGCTGGCTTGTTGGAACTGATCCAACAGAATAATACCCAGACCTTACTCACTATCGAAAACCGATCAACAATGGAAAACAAAGACTCAGCGCGTTAACCCCCGAGTATTAGTGTCGACCCTGGAAAATAGAGTGCACAGAGAAACGCGTCAAGCTAGCGGGTTGTGATTTCAGCCCCGGGGCGGATATTACAAAATGGATAGCTTGACTAAAACAAAAGTGGGTAAAAAACCGAAATCACCAAAAATGTACAGATGCATGCAACTATCAAAATCACTATTTATTATAGTCGCTACAGGCTGTATTGTGGCTTTCACTACCTCGCGTCATTATTTACATAGACACCTCAGCCAAACAACTGCATTCACGCTCCTGAGTCTGGGCAACCGTCAGTTCTGTTAACGTTTCCAGCTGCATGAGTAAATAATCACGATGTGGAAACCTAAAGTTGTTTTCCGTATTGTTACGGATTAGGTCCTTGTTAAGTCGGTCGTCTACGCGTACTCGGCAATTCCAATAACGCTTATTCAGACGGTCGGGTTGGCGGATCTATCTTCCAAGTCCGAAAAGGCAGTCGAAAGTATTGAATTTTATACAGTACTGCTGAATGAAATTACATTAAGAGTGCTACCTCACCTTGAATGTGGATTAATCGGATATACACATTATCCAACAGGAAGGCGTTCAAAATGAAGTAACCAAGAAGGAGAGTTTTACTAGATAAATAATGATAGTTACAAAAGTAAGCAAATACTGTGCTGTTATGGTATAAAATCCGCCATGATCGTTTACTGCACGCGGCAGAGACTAATGAAGTCAAATTTAGCATCTTTTTACAAACAAAGACGAGAAACGTATCAGACGACCTTCAACAGTCCTCGCTTACTTCAAACGTTCTGGTGTGGTTGCACCTCGGTTGTTGCACTCCACTCTTATTTGCAGTCGGCAGTTTTGTGATACCCACTCTGCGGGGTGCTGATACGATCCTAGGAAATCGAAACGGCTGTCCGCCGCTGTGTTGGTGGTTACTGTGACCGTTTGCTTACAAGTTTGTCCAACTTTGAATTATTTGACGGCACTTAGCCTACGTGTGTTAAGCCCTTGCGTAGCACTAAAAGCCTCAATTTAGGGCTTGGCTGAAAGAAAACTAGCTGTTGTCTTCAAATTGCAATGTATTTTCATACCATCTGTCATTATACCGTTCGTGGATGCGTTTTGTTTAGTGGGCAACACATCTTTGTTAAGGATGCCCGTTAACGTCTTCCCTTACTAGCGTTTAAATAGAGAAGTCACAATTGCATGTTGTCTTGTAGGCAGATTTCGCTGCATCTCAGCAGGTCCGCTGGTTTTATAGAATATTTCAGTTGAAATTTCAAAGCAGAACGAACAAATCGATAATCACATGCATATCAGTGCGCATTAGTTACCGGGGCATTTTGGTACTGGTGGATAAACCTTTCTGTCCACTGAGGTAGTGTCCACTAACGTTCGGCGAAACCAGTCCAAGTGTTTTCTTAGAGTGGGATAGCATAATGGATTTGTCTTGCGTTTGTTATTGGGCATCTTATACAGTATAAATTTACATTTTGTGAAACATTTGTTCATACGACACAGTGTAATCTGTTACTTCACTTAGATCACTGTTACGCGCCCGGGGGGCATGCCTTTATTGATGTTTAAGAACTGTCGTCATTAGCTTTTTACGAGGACGAGTTTGCTCTCCTATGTTTTTTTCACAACACAGTGATAATCTTAACTCCCATGGGCTAGTTTTATTGAAAGGAATTCCTTGGTGTTGTCCACATCTTCAGCCGGGTCTACTGTTTATGCGGGTGTGCCGCGTTTCCTGGTTGACACGTTTAAGTGTTGTAACTGCAATTTCATATGGACTGCTCAGCGTCCACTAATCACTTCGGTGCTATGCTCATATCTCTATATTGAATCGGAGCTTGCCTGCTAGCCAAAACGATTTGGCGTAATAATTCTGCACTTGGAGTTGTGGCGTTAGCTGCTGCAGCGTTCCTAAGGGGTGCAGGAATTCCAACCAGTATTCGACCGACAGGACTCTTTCTGAAGAATGTTTCTGCTTATCGAAATCCGACCAACTTCTACACAAAGCTAAATGGTCGCGGTTGTTTTTTAGAACAATAATGGATTTTAATTAAGGTTCGAACCAATAGTGTAATAAGGTCAACTGAGATTACCTGAGGTCGTCTAAAATATGGATGAGTTTGATTAAAAGTCATGAACACTTTTTGGTTAAGAAAACTAACAAATCTGAGAAAAGCGTTGCTGTGAAGCGGGGTGACCGTGTACATAACGTTAGTTCACTGACAGGCTTTTCGAAGAACCTTGCTTAAATGTTTATTTCCAATAAAGCGTACAGTCTCTGGTGATTGATCTTGTATTAAGCATCCCTGCATAAGATTCATCTGGCTGACTAAGACTTATTCAGCCCATAAGGTTGTCGGCACCAACGCTGTCACAAGCTCTGAACATCTAAATCGTTTTGACTCGTCACCAGTAGGTTTGACATCAGTTGTTACAGATCCAACCTAGCCTTGCCTCCCCTTAAGTTGTTACTACGCCTCGCAGGTGCTGAGAGCTTATGATGTAGCACTACCATCTTGAAAATTTGGTGTTCAGACTTGATTGTGTTATATGGCTGTTTCGTCCAGCCAGATCAGTAGGCGCATTTCAGAGGTCTGTTGGCTGAACACTATTCGGCGTGACGACGTATTTGCAGAGTGAGTGAATTCAGCTGTCTGAGGTGGTGATTGACGTTCATCTTCGGTTAGTATCCGCAGTTAGTAATAGGTTCGCAAGCCCAGGAAGTTCATCAAAGGTTATGGCGCGGTGAACGAACTCGTTTTTGGTGTATCATCAGTCCAACCACAACATGAGAGTGGTATTCAACGGGGGATTGAGTGGTCCCTAATACAATGTGACTGTACAGATATTTTGGGGTTAACGGCAGTGGTTGACATGCCACTCCGTTTCTAACAGCAACCGCATACTTGGGATGCGTGATCAACTGGTCACAGCTTGCGATGGTTGGGTCGCGCACTCCGTGTGCCAACTAAGTTTCTAGTATACCTGGCGTTGTATACTGAGACCAAAAACAGTTAGGTGAAACCGCGTGGTGATCAGGCAACGGCGTGGTCGTGAAATATGAACACCCTGACTGTTCCATTGAGCAAAGTGGGTAGGTAACGCCTGCCTGGCTGGGATGCTCGTGATCACTCGAATTGCTGGTTAGAAACACTATCCGAGGTGGCGATGTACCGCAATCAATGGCATACCTGCGTCTATTACACCTCTGGTTCTTCAGCTTAATCTCATTAATTTTCAACTTTAGTAGAAGTCTTCCAGGATACTCTACGCCATTGGTGAAGTGAGCGGCGGCTCGAGCCACTGTACCTTTTGGTCATGCTCAAGGCCGTTTTGAAACTGTCCATTCTGTTGAAGCGCGTTTGCAGGGCTTTGCTTTCATTTGCTGTCGATTCATCCGTTTATTGAATAAGGTTTGCATCAAACACAACCACCGGCAATTGAGATAGTGATCCAGTTAGTGATTAGACAAGTCTAACGGACGAGAAACAACAGAGGGTGTGGTAGTTAATCGGATTTGGCGATGCGAATGTTGTTTGGCCACGCGCATATTGAGATCGGTTGTAATTTAGGTACAGGTCTCTCCAGAAGTGTTGAGTTTCAGCCTTACTCTTTATCTTTCGAGCAGAGTTTGTCCTTATCATGACTGGATGACAACTAATTAACAGTGTTAGCCACTGATGTATTGTTGCTGACATTACCAATAGTCTACTCTTTTCGCAACTAGGATTTGTACTACGGTTCGTACTCTCATGAAACAACCGTGAGCTCACATAAGGCACGACGTAATTATCACGCCTAAACGTTCAGTCATATACCTATGTGCAAGAATGGTTACCCCCCCCCCCAGAGTAGTTATCAGAAAAAAGCGGTGTAGCGGACGAGCTCGCTTTCGCCTACTCATCACCAGACCGAATAAATAACACTTATATGAAACATTATCAGGGCGAAACGAAAAAGTAACGGGTGATCGGTTCAATTGAGGTCAAACACGGTATCGATACATATGGAGACAACGTTTTGATACATGTACGTCACATTATGACGACACCTGAACCGTAGCAGTTTGACCGGTCATGATAACCGGAAAACCTGAACGAAGCGTACCTATGCGCACAAAGGTGGGTTATTCATTTATGGTCAAAATTCAACATCTCACGACTTCTGACTGACCGCCATTGACTCGGTAAATCTATCGGAAAGAAGGGGCTGGGTCGATAGTATGATGTGAACCGACCAGATGTGCCATAATTGCGCTGATACTTGTCTTGGTGACTCCGCTATTGGTCTGGACTGGATAATGCTCGCGGATACGTTCAGATAGCCGCCTGGTCAAGCGGCCCACGTGACTAGTTCCACAGGAAAAAGAACGTGAGTATGCACAAAAGGAAGCTGAAGAAAAGACTTGCTAGGAATGTATTTGATCAAAAGTGCTGAATTCCATCGCATCCAGCACTTGTTTTGGTGTCCTCTTCAACATGGCCCAAATGAATCCAGTACGACTGAGGATTCAATATCGTGCCACTTACCGGCCTTCTGATGTCTTCTACCCCGAGCATGAGATACAGATAATGCTCATCTGGGGACTGGCTTGTGTATCGTTATCAAAACTTGTGCTAAACGGTGGAGTTGGCCGCTACGTGCTTATAAATTACTGGTGAAGTTCACCTGGCTGTACTTCCGTACCATTAACATGGAATGGTTTATTGGCAAGTTACTGAATATGACAAACGACTATCTTTGTAGGCTTAAAAAGGCGAAGTTGTACGATTGCATAAGACCCTGGGAGAGGTAAACGAAATTACCTGTCACTAAGGTTTTCGGTAAATATTCAAGGTGGCCGGATGACAACGATAAACACCAGGGCTATGACTACTAATTGGGAACCACTGACTGTTTCTGTCTGTGTTGGTAGCCTGGTATTATCCAGCCTACGCACGACTCAGTTGGCAACGTTGCCGCGAATACCTTGTGGTGTAAAAGCTTAGTTCTTAGCCTTATGAGAACATCTAGCCTGGTATCGTTACCCAAATTTTTATTTCTGATATATACATGCGAGTGCAAATACGGTCGAAGAAAAGTCGAATCCGGATCAGTTTGTATTTAGGCCTCTACGACTGACTTTTTTTTTCACTTCCACATATCAGACACCCAGTAATAAAAGCGAAACTCACTACAGCGGATAATTCTGTCACTGCAGTTTATGCGTAGCGTCTCGTGGCTTTCCTTAAATGAGGTGACTAACACTTAGAACCAGTATTCCGGTCTACACTAATATCGAAACGGTTTTTTAACCAAAAAAGTTGGGACACGAGGAGTGGTAGGTGCTGATATTTATTGTTGGCTCATCTGCTCACCTACCACTCATCGTGAACTAATTGTTTTGCACAAACCTGGACAGAACCATTAGTCTTGAAAAAAAAGTTTACTTGCCCAATTCAACAGGGCATCACAAGTTGATCTGCTCTTCATTCCCGTGTGTATTCGTATCCCGTCGATGAGAAAAGGGTTTACATCTGAGCGCTAGATGTAGGACCATATTCCACTCTATGTCTTGGATATTCAAATGCTGTCGGGATCCATACTGTGTACTCAGCATGACATACTGATGACTTATATAGGCGGGACTAACCGGTGCGCGGTTTGTCCCATACGGGTGATAAGTCGCAGTCACAATAGTTCGCTGAGTCAAATCGAGTGCAATCAAACATCGCCCACTTGTACTGTCAGTCAAATGTTCCCGATATTTACATGCGATGTTCTGCTGTGCCATCCCTCTAAGTCATGGCTTGTGGATGTACTCACGTGAACGTCCAAGAGGGGGTTTTATTGCAATCGTTTAATCACAGTGTTGGCTCATCAACCGTAGATAGGACTGTGTTAAGATAAATGAAGTGCTCGAACGACTATTCGTGTGATGCGTAAGCAGCCAGCTGACATCGCTTATCAATGATCTTCACTTATGCTCAATGTGGCATAGTTACCTGTTATACATACCTAGGTAGTGATTAACCTTTAGAAGCGTGCCTCGCTATCTGTAAGCAGCAAACCGTAGATCAGTACCCCGCATTTCGATTGACCAGCTCTGTTCATACAGAAATCTTCAGGCCACTGTTTAGTTTAGGCCGAGTCGGTGCATTTTGCGTGGCATGTGCTCACATACCAAATGACGGGCTTGCCGTTCTCAACAGTTGCTGTCATCTCAGCTGAAGTGGTGTGTGAACGACCCTGTCAGGCTTATTTCGTTCATCTCAAACTTTTGACAATCTAATGTTTGAATGGTCTGCCCGGTCACATTCTGTTTGATAGCCCGGAAAAGTGATGGTTTGTAGCTTGGCTCGAGGGTTTGGGTTTAAGTCGAGAAACATCCATATACCTAAACTATTTGTATTCCGAGCTGGAGATCGACTGATTGTGTCCTTTGGGGTTTTGCAAAAGCAGAAATTATGGACCTTCGCGGACCAGCGATGGTTGACAGTGTCCCCGTTTTCTCTTGCGTAACAAGGCGTACAACCAGCGCACAATCACAACACTGGATTGCACTAGGTGCGTAGGGACTAAATACAGCCTCCAAACAAGGAAAGTGGTGAAGCGTAGGCGCCAGACATGCACAATTATCGCGCAAATTGAGGAATGGGTCAATGACTATTACTGAAAGTTAAGCGCAGCAAGGCCAACTGCACACGTTTCAATTCCGGTCCGAAGGGGCGTCCAAGTTACGGACACGTTCGGCCTGTGTTGGTAACAAACATTTTGGAGTGAAGGAGATAACTAATATGACACGACCAAGCTCAGCCCACGTATTCGATTGCAGACATCTCGAAGCACGCAGGTGTACTACTTTCTAGCTCCAGCCGGTCTAGTGTAATCTTGCGAATGAACAGTTTCGTGTTGTTATCAAGCCAAATTCATGCACTAACAAGATCAAGCCGTTCGTTCGTTTGCCAGTGACGAAGCCGATTTCGGAACCTTAGCCGAGATCTCTCCCAGATGTCCGTAACTAGACTTCAACAGCGTCAGATGTACGAGTGGTCCACTGATCTATCTGACACGAGATGAGACGTAAGTTAATGTTATAACTGAGTCTACGGCCTACGAGCGCGTAAACAGACAACAGAATTACAGTTAACGATATGGCGTATAACGGATCCAGACAGCACAGTGATGCCCCAGCTGAAAGAAGAGCGTGTAGGTGGGGTGCAAAAGTTGAAACGAAGGCTAGGAACGTCCGTGAGGGGCGAAGTGGCACATGACCGTGCGACCGTGAATGTCACTACGAACAGTAAGGAGTTGGGACTTTTGCAAGGCCAATAAAAACGGTATATTTGGGGAATTGGAGAGTTCCCCGATACATTGAGTAATAAGCGTGGAGCAAGATGGTCCGAGAAGCTGAAGGCAGCAAAGCCACCGACGAATTATACTCGGTTTATTCAACAACTGCTCAGGTGACTGCACTATAACCAATCGCATCAGGTGATACGACCACTCGGAAGTGAAAACGGACAATCGGCTTCATTGTATATGAACAGTTCACATTAAGGTCTGAATGAATGCCACCACTAGCAACCATGTGGGAGAACAGGACAGACAGCTTAGTCATAGCACTACAAAGAATGTGTCACCGTCCACACACAAATGCGAAGACACAAAAACAAAACTGTCTGATTACCATGGCAATTGGATCCTGATAAAGGTGTTTGTTGTCACCCGGATCAAGTGAAAGCCAATTCAAACAAAGACAATAAACTGCCCATTCCGGAATTGCATGCCACATATAATCACGTTTACCAACCACCTTCGACTAACATAAGAAGTTTGTACCTGAGTCGCGGTGGTGCTGATCGAAGATCCATCACTACAAAAACAGAACTGATTGAGTTTTCTAGCTTTAACATAAGGGTTTTGTTGCCGCGCGATGAACCAGATCATACGTAGAATAAACACTATCAGCCATTTAAAACTTAGACAGGAGCAACTGCCATAACCGGTATCCAAATCATCGGTCGATGTTGTCACCAAAAGACTGTTGCGAGTTTGGTCCATGTCATCGTGATCGCACATCCTGAGTAATGAGAATAACTAAGATATCACCATAGTGGACCAAATTTATGATATACAAACGCATTGGGACAGCAATTTCAAAAGTATCTGGACGTAATTCGTATATATTTAAGAGCAGGCCTGAGCGTACAAAGACGGAACCATGGAGCTTTAGAACGAATGACAACATGTGAAAAAGCCAACCAGGACTCGATTGAGAAGACGGTTTTCTATCAGCGTTCAGTAACTATATCACGACCAAATGTGTAATCATTTGAGATGGGCATACGTTTTTAAGAGAAAGTCAGAACGACCACATGTATTTGAACAGATGTATATGACTCGTTGGATGCCGGAGAAGATCCTACTTTCCTCCAGCCGAAATTTCTTGTGTAGGTTGTGGCGCCATGTTTTCTTGGCAACGCATTACTTCAGGTAGTTCTGGCGGATTCGAGTAGGGTGTGATATCCAGTACTTCGAACTTATCTGTAGCTGGAGGAAAGAAAACAGAGTTAGTCCGTTTTTGGAAAGAACTGCAAGGGATCACTAAGTGGCATGGCAATGCGAGCTGTTATTCTGAGTTGCAATGAGTATTCCCTACGATAGTGGAGGGGTTTGATACAAATCTAGGCATTTGAAATTTGGAACGTTTATAGTGTGGCGGAGGTAATAACCACACAAAGGTGTTCTTATTACAGTGAACGAGAGGAGAGAAAATTAAAGTGTCTGTATACATGATATACTTGAGCTGGATTGGAGCTCGGCTGACGGCAACTGAACTGTTGGGAGTGCAGCACTTACACGTATCCTTTTTGCAGACAGTTCAGCTATAAGTATTGTATTTGTGTATAATGAGCAGAGTACCATGCGTCCGGGCGACTTATGAAGCAGGCAACAAAACACCAAACATTTGACTGAACAAAACTTGGTGGTCCGTGCCGACCATTTGCGCCAGAGTGGATCTCTCGATATACCTGATCAAAACCCTATTAAACTAGACTAGATGGTATATTTTGATCCTTTCCAAAAGTTGTATTGTAAAAGCAGGAAAGATGAATGCACGAGCGGTCAAAGTGATGGAAAAATCGAAAAGTGACAGAACTAGGTTATCATACGTTCCTTTTGAAAGATGAGGCCGAGTTGTCTCACCACTGACTTAACAAATCAGTCCACTTGTTTACACTCTCATCTGCTCCTCATTTTCCTATCTTCAAACCAAGACAACTGGCAAACGTTGCTACCCTTGGTTTCCAAACTCTACAGTCCGGAGCTTAGTGTGCTGCTCCCCAGAGCACTCCCGTACGACCCTTGTGTTGTCCTTCATCTGAATTCGCCCTTGGATAATGCCATAGATAGGTGGTTCGTTCTCAAGGTCTCTGGTGATGAGGGTGGCGAGTCTCGCGGTAAAGCTGGAGTAAGGATTGCACTGTGCTCTGAAGCAGAACAGAGCCGGCTCAACTAGATCCCGGGAATGATCGCTCATGTACCGTCAGACTTAGCACTTTGATCAGTCGGCCGATGCAGATTGGAAAGACGTTTATTTGCCATGCCTGCATATACTCCAACAGACAGCGGATCCGATGCTTCCAAGAACACCCTCTACGATTTCCTCTTCGATCTTCCGGAACAAACTAGACATTGTGGCATTATTGTGCTTGCTGGAGATATCGACTCGCAACTCAGCTGTCTTACTTCTGATACCAAGCGGCTACATCGTACTTTTGGTGTCCGGGTGCGAAACAAAAACAATGGTGATCGTCTACTACAGCTATGTGTAACTCATGTGCTCTATGTAGCGAATTGCTAGGCCCAGAAAAATCGACGGCAGTGTCACGTGGGGAACTCCCTACATACCTTTAGAATACAAAGTGACCATACCACCGGTAGTTATTAATGGTGCCACTCGGCTGAAATTGACCGTCAATTTTAGGGTGACTATCTTGACTTAAGGTATGCCGTTGTTCCTGTCCACTTTGGTTCATTGTTTACTTAGGAATTACCTGTTCGCGGACAAAGCACTCAGCTGGGAGCTGGAAGACGAGTGTGTATAAACCGCATGTCAAACAGCACTACCAGGTAAGCTGCCTGGATCACAGCAGTGAAGTGATCCAAATGTGTAGTAGGCATGCTTCAATAAACATGCGAACGTCTTGCGGAGAGGTCCATTACAAAGGGATAGCACACGTGCGACAGAAGTGGATTTCTGCTGACTCAGCGGAATCTATGAACAAACGTCTCCAAATACGCCAGACAGCCGTGAACTAAAGCGCGAACTAGTGGAGAGTCTGCGCAATGACCATAAGCCTAACCTAGACGAGCAGGACAAAGAGAAAGATAAGACGATTTTGTCGGGGAACAGCCGGGTGCTGTTTTCCCTGTTTCGCGGTTAAACCTGCCCTCGAAAAGGTGGCAGTGAGACTAAATATGAAAAAGATGCCTTATGAACTTACAACCTGTCGTAACAAACTGACAACTGGGTTGAACATTGAGCAGTAGTTCAACTGTTCTGAGCCAACTCAGGTCTGGAATTTCTTTGCACGGCTCTTTTCAAAGATGATTTCGACGGCTTGTTATCGGAACTGACCACACACCAGTATTCCACATGGGAGACCGAAGGGGTGCCTCACGACTGGTACTTATCGACAGTCATTCCCATCTCTCGCCAGTGTGTGCACGACATCCCTTTAGTGAGTTCTTTTGTGGGGGACATGTACACCGTGCTGGGCCGACAAAACGATACGGTTGGTCTGTATGATATACGCTCAACACCTTCAAGCTGTACAAGATTGAGTTGGCACTAATCTTATCTTCGTTACTGCAGAAAATCTGCTCGGGATTGTCGATCGCCTCACCAGCTGTCAATATTGTTGATGGGGTGTCCACGCGGATAGCGGGATAGTACAAAGCGGTCAATTTGTTAGAGTTGCTGGGTGATAAAACGTTAATGAAAATGCAAACAAATGGTTCCACTCTTTAGAAGCACCGGGGGCGTTCGGACTTACGTCGAAACTTGGGACGAAGGATTCGTTCCATCATTATCAGGTGAATAAATTGGTTGGCACTTTGATCGTGGGTCGCCATTCACATCGACTATCGTTCAGCAGTTTCCTCACGAAATGGGAGTTACAACAAACAGCGACGCCGCACAACCCTAAAGCTGGTCACCGAATAGAGGGTCTGAAGCAAAACCTGTGAATAACCGCGTTAATCACCTTAAAACGCAGTAATCTGTCAATCAGTCCCCCTGAATTCGTTCTTCACTATGTATTATACACAGGAACACTTGTTTGCTACAAACCTCACACTTCATGACAAACCATTCCTCTACAGCCAAAGATTGACCTCCGGAACAACTTCCCCAATGTAGCTTGCCATGTCTGATTCGGTGCTGTTGCGGAAGAATGTAGGCCAATCTAACTACGATCCACCTACCGAGCAGATTGAATCACCTTAATGTAACCCTCAGTAGGCACGCGTTCACCTTCCAGCTGGTAGAAGCTTAACGGTCTGCGTCCGCCACTGGGCTTCACAGAAGTATGTACAGTTCCGACGAACGGAACTATGTCTCCTCAACCTCATCACATTTCCATTGTGGGAAATAACGACATTTCCAATCTTGACATTAAAAGATAAGGTGTGTTCCGATTTGCATGCTAATGATAACTGCCATTTATATAATATGGAAGTTTGAATCGAGCAACGTGCCCATCCATACAGTCCAAGAAACAGAAGCGTATAAACCTACTGCACAATGAGGTTCACAACAAAACGTTGCGTTTGACTAATACACACGAGCTGTATCACATCCTATTGATTAAACATTCATTGTACTATCTACATTTCTCGGCAGAGGAGAATGCTGTAAGACTTCACTACATTTGATTGACTTTTAAATTTGTTAACCCACTTTGTTCTTTTCATTTCACTCCACGTGAACAATTGACACGAGTGAAGTTCGGGCCTATTTTTTTCCAGTTAGGACGTGTAATCGTTCTACTTTGCGATTAACCTCGTCTGTTTACGAAGTTTATTCTGTCCTAATCAGATACACAGAGCCATATATATTTTAGTTGCTACGGTGTGCTGCCGCATACTCCCAACAATTTTGAAACCTGTGAACGGAATGGTTACTTTGGTAGACTTCTTGTGAAAACGATTCATTAGGAACGATCTGGATTCAAAATGGCATTTTCCTATCTGAATGTTCGAGGTAAGTTCAGCACAGACCAACATGTTGTGCATGTCCCTGTAAAACAGTTAAGGAGATACCAACCGCTTGCTTCAAGTGAAACTTACTCCCGGGGAAGCAGCTCAAGAGAATATTGAAACGTCATTTGCAAATACACTTTCGGCTAAAACTGAGGTTCCGAGATAATTCTTGTGATCTTGTGTGGGGTCGTATGAATACATCGATCAGAAACAATCCAACCACACGCCATCTACAATGTCCCATCACATTTGGCTCATGTGAATGTTTAAATGGGTGTGTACACAACACTTTCTGCCACCTTGGCGTGGTGATCGGGTTTGTGTGTTGTTTTGAGCCGGCGAGCTACGCTGACTAAGGCTTCGCTCCTTGTAGGTTCAACCATGTCAGATTGGCCAAAGAAGAGCAGCCAAACAAGAGGTAGTTACGCTCGTTGGGAATAGTGCCAATGTGTTGTCTTGGTTTGGCTTGATGCTTATTCTTGCCTGGCGAAATCGAGCACCCTTGATGAACACCACTAGAGGTGTGTTTGACCACCGTTGTCTCCGCAAATTAACTTATATCAGGTAGACTGATCGCGTGAGCAACACTGCCGTTTCGCCTGTTCGCTCGAAATGCACGATCAGTTAATCAACTATTTACGTTGTACAGCTTACGAGGGTTGGGTCATGCACTCCGCGTGCCAACTGAGTGTCTAATACACCTGGCGTTGTATACTGAGACCAAAAACAGTTAGGTGGAACCGCGTGGTGATCAGACAACGGCGTGGTCGTGAAATATGAACACCCTGACTGTTCCATTGAGCAAAGTGGGTAGGTAACGCCTGCCTGGCTGGGATGCTCGTGATCACTCGAATTGCTGGTTAGAAACACTATCCGAGGTGGCGATGTACCGCAATCAATGGCATACCTGCGTCTATACCAACTCGAGTAATTCAGTTTAGTCTTCTGTCAATATTTTAGGTGAGACCTGACTGTGAAAAGTCAGAGCTTCGGCTGGATTCGAACCAGTGGCAGGAACAGCATGCATCAACGCGGCAGACGCTCTACCAGCCAAACTATGAAGCCAAACCATGGGTTAGGGAGTTTCATATTTGGACTCTGTTAACCACCCGTCCCGCTGTCTCATTTGGAATCCACCAAATGAACCAGGAGATCGACTACTCCAACATGACTTCTCACAATTCACGCTGGAATCCACCAACACTACTGTTGAGTACAGAAACTGCATTACAGAGTAGTTTGACTGATTCCTATGCTCAATAGTGGCGTTGGTGGATTCCAGCGCGAATTGTGAGAATTCATGTTGGGGCAGTCGATCTCCTGGTTCATTTGGTGGATTGCATGAGACAGCGAGACAGGTGGCTAACAGAGTCCAAATGTGAAGTTCCCCAACTCATGGAGTGGCTTCATAGTTTGGCTGGTAGAGCGTCTGTCGCGTTGAAGCATGCTGTTTCTGCCACTGGTTCGGATCCAGCCGAAGTCCTGACCTTTCACAGTCGGGTCCCGTTTAAAACAAGTCTGTCAAACTACTTATTAGTAATACAACCCTCTTTTGATAAATTTCAACCTTAGTAGACGCTTTCTCCTACGATATTCCATGTCACTGGTGAGGTGAGCAGTGGCTCGACCCACCGTACCTTCTGGTCGCACGCGTGGCTGTTGAGCATGACGATGACCATACTGCGTCGGCCACCAGGAAGGATAAACTGGTTCATCCTATATGCTGTTTAAGGCAAGCTAAATAGGTGAAAATATGCTGCTGCTAAACCCTCACACTCTCATAATAACCCCTTCAGCACGAATTCTAGAGCACACAATGCTAACGCGTCTCAGTAACACGAAGACCAGCTTGAGACAAGTCCGGGAATACAAGACGCTCTCCGTTAGAATATGGGATGTGCGCTCGGTGTAGCTTCACAAGCCAGAACGCCGCACTGAACTGAGTCGTTGTGGCAACGACGTAGCGGCCTTGAGTGAGACAAGGCCTGCAGACCAACGTAAACTCCGGGAAGCAGCTGTTGGGTACACATTTATTGGATAGGTTACCCGACAGACGGTGCTCGGAAGCATGGTGTTAGTTCCGCAGTCCCTGACCACATCAGCACTCTGATGATGGACGAACCGCAGAGCATCAACCCTCGAATCCTCTCCATGCGCCGGCGAATCGGTCGAGGTAATTATGCCACATTTTGTAGTGTTTATGATCTAAATGTGTCACACTAATGACACTAAGGAACAGTTCTATGATCATCTGTCCATCACAATCCGGTCGGCACCAGTGAACGATCGACTGTTTGATCTGGGTGACTTGAACGCTCGAATAAACCGCAGCTCGGCAGCCAGGCCGGGAGTGTTCGGATCCTACAGCACTGGCTCAGTCAACGAGAATGGTGATCGTTTGCTCCACCTATGGGGTATTCACGAGCTGACTATCACAAACACCCGATTCATGACGTTGACTCACACATGAAGAGGTCATCACAATCTGCTTGATTACGTGAATCGCGGCCGCACGGCATTGGCGAAGTATCATGCGAGTGATGCTCGGCCCTGAATGCAGCACAGGCCATAGGCTGGCCAGGATCAAATGGTTTATTCAGTCTACAAGCCTATTTATTGCCGATCGTCCGGACAACGGCAGAAGTTCGATATTGAACGAGTGGACAACTGTGGGAAGAAGGTTGCTTTTCAACGTGTCGTTGTCGCTTGTCTGCACGACGTTCTTGTATCCACCACCAGCGAGGGTGTGGCAACAACTCAAAGAACAGAGCACGGTAGCAACCACCGGGGCGATCGGTGCAGGACGTAAGAAATGCCTGGACTGGTTCGACGATAACAACGCTGCCATCTCTAACTTGGTACGAGAGAAGAATGTAATGTGTGCCGCTTTCACAGTGGACCCGAATAGCAAAGCGAAAAGAGCGACATTCCGGAGTATTCGCCGTCAAACCGCCGAACGTATTCGTGGAATCAAGGACGACTGGTTGAGAAAGTAAAGTGAGCGAGTGCATGGACGTGCCGACCGCCGACAACACAAGCAGTTCTACGATTCACTTACGACGATTTTCGGTCCATTCGTCCAGTCTACCAAAGCACCGGTTGATGTGAACACCAGCTCTTTATGTATTCGGCTAGAGTCTGACGCGAACACTTTGGTATCCTACTAAATCGTCCTGCTACCACTGATTGGGTGACCACGAACAGTGTGCTGCAACCGACTATCAAATCTTTCTTGCCCTCACCCCGGACTTGCCAGAGGTGCAGACAGCGATTAGACAACTGTGCAATGGAGAAACTACGGGCGAACAAGTGTAGAAAGGTGCTTTGCTCCAGCTGGTTCACTCCATTTGGTAGCGCGAAGAAATGCCAAAAGGGTTCAGGATGCCCTTTGGTGCCTTTGTTTAAAGATAGGGATAGCAAGTAATGCCCTGACGGCTATCGGACATTAGTCTGCTGAGTCGCACAGGCAAGATGCTTGCAGGGATCATTATGAACTGATTGAATGCGGACGTTTTTGAAACCAATAATCCTCAGGAGCACTGTAGGTCCCGGGCGAATCGCAGTACGATCGACCTGATGTTTGCTAGTAGACAGCCTCAGGATAAGTGCCGAGAACAAAACCAGCCCATGTATGCCTTCTTTGTTGAATTTACCAAGGTCTTTGATTCCGTGAACCGCGAGGTGTTGTGGACGGTGTTTGGTAAGTTCGGATGTCCGGGTAAGCTCATCAATTCAAGTAGAATGCTGCCTGTGGGTGTGAAGGCGAAGGTACAATCGTGTGGATTGCCCTGTGATGATCTTGACATTGTAACTGGCATGAAGTGAGGTTGTGTTCTGTAGCGGAAATCTTGACCATGATAACTTGAGTACCCACTAACAAATAACGACATTTCA
This sequence comes from Paragonimus westermani, assembly GCA_008508345.1. Taxonomy (NCBI): domain Eukaryota; kingdom Metazoa; phylum Platyhelminthes; class Trematoda; order Plagiorchiida; family Troglotrematidae; genus Paragonimus; species Paragonimus westermani. The sequence continues at coordinate 27,979 of QNGE01004081.1, forward strand.
ATGAGTTAATGAAAAGGTCAGGTCAATTGTTTGGATCTTTGTTGTTGGGATTGATGTACAAGCTAAATGCAGTGGCGCTCGCCTGGACCGTGTCCTATTCTCTTCAGTTGTGTCGTTCTCAGTTCCGATCCGGGTCCAACCGCGTCATGAGTGTCCGCGTATCGACCGAATCACATCCAGTTTCAGTGTCTCAATTGGCTGAGTGTGCAGGTGGCAATGGCGCGCGTGCATTCGGGTGTGGGAGAGAGCTTTCGGGCCGGTGAACGTGTGGACGCGCATGTGCAGGTTGCGATAGTGAGCGTCACTTAGACTAGGCAGTTTATCACGTGATGGGCCGCATGAGAGGGTGGAACGACGACAACAGTTTCAACCCCAACATTATTTAGTCTATATTTGACAACCATATTAACAGTTGATCCTCACGACTAGAATGAGAGCGGCGTTGAGACTGGGTACCGGATAACTGGACACCCGCTTAATATTTGACGTTTCGGCGCCCCAAACCGACTACCTACCTTAACGATACGCGTGCTTCTGTTCGCAGACGACAGCGCGCTGTTGGCAAACAGTGACCGTGAACTACAGCGACTCGCCAAGGCTTTCGGGGCCGCGGCATCCGAATTTTGATATCCACACAGGTAAGATATTTTCCTTCTGTCAGCGTTCTCCAGACGGAGGTCCTGTTGCTGCATGTGTGCCTGAAGTTTGTATCAATGGGGACGTTGTCGACATCTGCTAATTGAGTAGCAATTTGTCCACGAATCGCGAGTTATGAGCTCGTGTGCCGAAGGATAGGGTGGATTTCGAACGTCTTCAAAGACGTGTTCGGAAGAACCACAGTCTGATGATAGCCACTAATATCTGTGTCTACCGCCCAATAGTGTTGTCTATACCGCTGTACGATAATGAAACTTGGAAACTGTGTCAACGGAACGTGCGCTACCTGAGCCGTTTCCATCTGCGATGTCTAGGACGCATTTCGGGTACTCGGTGGTCGGACACGGTTCTGAACACTGAGGCACTACGGTGAGCAGACATGGACAGGATGGAAGCGACGCTGATACTCAGTTAGCTTTGTTGACTAGGTCACGTCCGTTAGATAGGTGATGACCGCATTCCACAGCAGCTACCGTACGGACAACTGAAACCAGGTAAGCGAAATTTTGGTGGTCAAAAGCTGAGATATCAAGATGTTATCCAGGTAAGTCCTTCGAGGTGTAACATTAGTTTTAAATAGATTGGGTATAACACAACGTTACGAGCACGTTGTAATACTCTACGTTTCAATCACCGCAGGTGACCTTCCTCAGGAGTGTTGTAATCGATTACAACAGGTCGTGGTGATATGACTATACGGCGTTGCGATGTGTACGGCTCTGAATGCGCTAGACACCCAGGATTAGTAAGTCGCCAACTTACTCATAATATACCGTCAGCCAAGAGACAACTAGTACGTTAGGCTCAAGTTGCACCATTTTTTTCTTGACCGCACTGAGCAACGGCTATCTTCACTTGGAAACTAATCAGCTCCCCTTTTCAAAAACCTGGGTGTCTATGGCTTTTTGCTTTTCTTATTCTTAAGATTTATTGGTCTGTTTTTTCAAGTCCAACATTAGATTTGGCGTTTCCTCCTGTCCTCTCTAGAGTGCATTAGCATGTTTCGTATATTGAACCATTTTTGCATTACATTGTCAATATTTCTTCCCATTTTAGATATTACCACTGGAATCTCTTTGTTTAGTTTCCGACAGATAGGGGTTTCCTTTTCGTGTTAGCTGATCCATTGGCTAACCAGCATCGATCGGATGCAAAGGCCTCATTTACATGCCTCCTGGTCTTATTCCTTCGGGTTTACACCGGATACGGGCTGTGGAACCATAAGTGATGCAGCGCAATACACTTGTGGTGAGTGTTGTGCGCAGGTTCCCTTTGGCTTCGGTCATTTGGACAAGCTAGTCCAGGACGGATGTCGTCAACCATTCAACGAAGTCAGACGCGGTAGAGTTCGCATGATCTTCAGATTTGCAGGGGCTAGACAGTGGAATATCACACCGCTCAGTCCGAATTTACATTGGTTACTAGGTGTGTGAGTGGAACTAAAAACAGTGAAACGAAGTTCAATTCCGGCGAAGTAGATCTCGGCATCCCTTGACTTCCGACACTACAAAAGACTAACCCAAACGTGGATGCCACTAACCGAATATCCGTGTGATCACTGTCCATAAACCAACTGTTTTATTTCACTTGAGCATTGCTGAATCTACATGTTGGCACTAGTTATTTAATGCATGTTTAAAGCTATGCAATATATTTGGAGCAAGTCTCAAATAACTAAAACCGATTTAATGGCAGTACTTACGAAGCGATGTGAACGTAATAAGCAACCAACGTATATTGATCACGTATCTTCGCCACTCCTCCCAAAACCCATAGGACTGGCGGAGGACTAACCAACTAAAGACACCGCAGTAACAGTAAGGTCTGAATGCACACGTTAGTTGTTCAACAGACATGTGCAAAATGAAACGTAAGTGAGAAAAAAACCCAACAGGTTTGCTGTAAGTAGTAAGTGACCTAAATAAAAAGTGTTCTAGGGTATATACTAGTTTTTACCCTATATAATGAGAATTACGAAAAGCTGTGAGGAAACTATCCGACTTCTAAAACGTGGACTAGCAGCACTAACCAATCACGAAGTAAACCTATCAAATGCCACACATACAGTCATTTCCAGCCTTTCCGCCACGGGAAGATTGTTACCTAGTGAAATACCAGATAAAATAGTTGACTGGTATTCAACATCTAAATGGGAACAGCCACAGAGACCCATCTTGCTATTACCTTCATATGGAGGTTACGCAGAGATGATTTCGAACAGGACCACCCGAATAATGTAAACCCTAACGTAACAACGGCATGGTCGTTGAAATAGCCGCTTACACCGCATGTCTCGTGGAAGTGGCTGAATTCTGGACAAGAACAGCGACTGAGAGCTTACCAGTGAACCCCATTTTTCTCAAAGTTTAACACGGCCCCAGAAAAAGCATACCACCACGTACAGTGAAAATTCGGGAAATTGAACGTGAGTGATAAGGTAAGCAATTGTCCAGGCAATCTAATCACCCGAGACATTTGTCTCTTGTTCTTATGGTAGCCAAAAAATTCAATCGCACATTGGTTGTGTTGATTACAATACTAGATAAACTCCTAGAGGCCCACGCGACATACAAACTAAGGTCACACAATTTTTATACCGTGGAAAAGGGCATATCAATGTGGGAGGATATCCACAGATAGGTTACTAAGAGGACTGAATGCCTAGATGTCTTCTAGTAAGAACCCTGACTCAACGCTAAAGCTACTTCTAGTAAGGTGACTGAGAAGATACTTAAAGACCGCCTTCGTGAAAAAGTGCTTTCCTACAGAGATCGCTTCAATATTACTGGGGCTTGGATATCAAGGACACATACGTTGAAAAGCAAATAGCACTACAGACATCGTCATAATCGACGCATGCACGGGTGGACAGGTGAAGTGTGGACAATGACAGACGCGGATGCCATATTCCCTCCCCCGCTAGTTTGACGTGTTTTCACCAGGTTGGAAATGTTCTACTGGTTTGCGCGTCCTGCATAACCGGCGACAACTTTCCGTATGCGGGTGTTGTTCTGACAACAGTTTAATCGACATCATCATTGTATCACTGTGGTATATCTGTTCGAGGTATGAATGTGATTTATCGTCTGTTTGAATGCATATTTGCGAGTGTCAGTCAGTAAATGTCTTGAGTTCTCGAATGAGTGTGTATGCCCTTGCATGTATAAGAATGTCTGCACGCGTATATATACGTGTGTCTGTTTAAAGCAGATGGCTGGTAGTCATGTGGTTCCGAAGTGGAGTAGGCGGAACGTGACAGTTCGCCTAATTACGGTTGCAAAGGATGGCTCAAAACTGATCGCAAACATCGGTGAGTAACGTTTACGCAAGCATCAACGTCACTTTTCCTCTTTTTTCTTAGTTTTCATTCGCCCTTGCTGCTTCCACCATTCCGAGAGTGCTCTCATCTACCCGCCAATCTCACCTTCCGCAACTGTGCCTTAGAAATCAGCCCCACATACAGACACAGTCTGCCGCTAAATTCTGCTAATGTTTTAAATATGCTATCCCTAGAAAAAGATGACCTTGTGGCCAGGGTGTGGTGATGACAAAGTGAGTCTTTGGATTTCTCTAGAGCAACCAATGCGCCTGTTTCTGTGATCCAAATCACCATTCGTAACTAGCAAAATAGGACAATAGTCACTCCCCCGACCCCTGCAGCTCAGGATGTCTAGGAGCAGCGGAATGGGCTGACGTATGTACATAAGAACACACGAAGAAGTGGAAAGAAAATCAAATTAGCCCATACAAAACGGAATGCGCTGCACAACATGGGTGGATAGACTGCAGTTTCTTCCTTGATACACTATTTATCCTATTGAAGGTCACTTGTGCAGAGCACATGGGCTCTCACTTTCACTTCTCTTTCCCATGATTATGCAGTAGGTTATATCTACTTTTAAGTCATTCAAATATTCGGAACTTTCGCGAGTAACGTCCATCTGTTTAAGGCGCATTGCAACTTAATGACTGTACTACTATATCTAACCTGCCAGAGCTGAACTTAAAAGGCGAATGTTGACTTTCATCTAACACGAACAAAATACTAGGAGATAAACAGATTGGGAATAACACAACGTTACGAGAAAGTTGTAATACTCTACGTTTCAACCACCTCGGGTGGCCTTCCTCAGAAGCTTCCGTCTCATTGTTGTGTACTAGTTACGTTGCGTATGATTTATTCGGGTAACGATGGATCCGCGATTTCGTGGGTGTGAACCTATACGAACAAAGGTATGCCTTGGATGTATACGTGTCAGCTTGCTGAGGTTGTATGTGCTGGTAAGTATGAATAATCATCCATGAATAGTAATGCCGGGACGTATGCGGTAGTACGTACGGTTGCGCATTGAGGAGCATCGATGCATACCTTCAGCTCGAAACGCTCTATTGTGTGACTTCTTACCAGTGGTGGTAGCAGTTCTGCGGGCGTATACTCCTGTTGGTGCCCCTTTTCTCTGTTGTAGCGGAGTCACGAGAAAACACCTTACGCTGGAATCGGGAAGCTAAGAGTTAATGCGTTGAAGACCTCGGGCCTATCGGTGCAAATATCTAGACATTTTGGCTCCTGATCATCATCCGTCTTATGTACTGAATTGAATTGAAAATTGAAGAAGTATTACGCCGCTTCCTGCAGGAAACCTCGGAGGCTATAGAACTGATTAATCTAGATGCACACTGTAAAACGTAGTAATTTACTACACGTCATACGTGATGATCTATAATTTGGGTTGCTAATTTATTCGGTAATAGCCTTTGAACAAGGTACGTAAAAGTTTGGTACGAAAGCGAGAATCCGCGACAATAGAAAAACCTAACGCAACATACTTTTGTCTCGAAGGGCTAGACCGAGCGTTGCAGGGGTATGTGCTCGAGCAGTCTGAGCATTTAGATTGTAGAAGGCAAGGGTTTTTTCATCATCCAGTTCCGCCTGTTGTTTAAACAACATCTGATCGCTCGGAGGAACTTTCAGTATACCCTCAATCATCATCTTGACCTCCCTAATTGTTGAAGTTTCTCTAGCATTGAGATGAATCGTTGTTTTTTTCCTGCGTATTACCATGTATACCTCCTGAAATAACACACAGGAGAGTTGTAAGTAAAGTGAACCACTCAGTTACCATTGCGGACCGAAAGGTTAGTCAGGCCACAGATGTACGAATCCTATTGGCTGTCATGAAGTAGCTTGGTGTAAACGATGAGGGCGGACCATGAAATAATTCCAAATCCAGAACTTGATGAAAGCCTGCGCCTGTTAACTTCATGATGCTTGACTGGTTTGGTCCGGAGGTTGATCATACTCCTTTTTCTGTCTACGCGAATGCAATCAGTAGTGGTCTGAGGATGGGGATAAAAGAAAAGCAATGACTAATTGTGGGTGTCCTGAACAGCAATAACAAATCGTACTTCGATCAGTACAACGCAGAAAGAGGGTTGTTCCAACATTTGTCTGACTGTCTTCTGGATAAATCCAAGCTCAGGGCCTCAGCAATCTTTGCAGGCAAATCGTTCTACAAATTATTGCGGTTGGTGGGAAATTTAAAGCCTGCAGTTGTAGTAGCATGTAGTGCGCTGCCATTTTGTTTTGCCACACATACTCCCTTCCGCTTCCTTTCAGGTCCTCGAACCTGTGGGTTGGCCGCGTCCGTGCAACGGGCTGAGGAAGGTGACCAACCAGAACCCGAGGTCGGCGGTCAGTGAGCGTGAGACCACGTCTAATTGGTGGGAACTCCCGGACCGTGGGACCCTGTATAAATATATGCACAAGGACACGTTGTTGATCGAACTCTCTCGGTATCTCAGTTGCGTTAATACACGTTTCTTCCTGATTCGTGTTATTTTCCTATTCTGTGAAGTAGACCTATTTGTGCTCGATTGCGAACGTTAGACAATGTGTGCATTGTAATCTGTGATTGACCCAATTGGAATATGACACAGTCAATCATGATTTTATTTTCTTGATTGTGAACGTATGACCTCTTGGATCTCTGTCCTAAAGGATCGCAAACAAACATTCGACAGTTGTGGAGACACTCTTGGTTTGCTACGTATCCCAACTATTTTGCTATTCATTTTGACTGTTGACACTATTGACATTATTTGGTTGCATGTCTGTATTTTCTCGTTTACTCGACTGTTCAAGGTCACAATGACAATTGCAATTTCTGAGCGCTGACCACTGGTTTGTCGCGCTTTGCTTCTCTTGTGCTTTTCTTACAGCTTGCTTTCCCGGTCTTCTTGCAATAAACCGAGTTTTCCAATACTCGGTTTTTCTGGTTTAATTATTGTGGAGAATAGGCATGATTCTAAACAGAAACGTTTCAGTCCCCTACAGGGCGCTTGTGCCAATGTGGTGGGTGATTTTTCATAATTCACTAAGGTCTCTTCTCACCCAGCAGCGTTCGACGAGGATAAGTTTGACGAACTTAGCCCGTCTTAGTGGGTTGAATCCTCCACACTCCATGCCATATGTGTGGCCGGCTTTTGCACTTTTCTGGGGACGGTTAATCTCCTCTCGCGATGTGGTGACCATGTTTGGGCACAATATTCCAAGTAGCTGATTGCAGTGAGGTGAACACTGCTAGACATGGGTTAGCGTTCGCGGATTTCAGTCGCGGCTGCGGCACACTGAGCAGATAGAATAAACGTTCTAGTGACTTGCTGTTTGGTTATCAGTTCGACTGTCTGTCCATGTGCATCTCTTGGATACCTGCGATTAAACTGGAGAGCATCCACAGTAGCATGGTTTCTGATAACATTCCGCGGTAAATCCCACTTTAGTGTTTATTCACAGCTCTGCAGAACGTTTTCCTAGAGAGTGTCCGAGTCCGATGCACTTCTCGCCAGTTTTATATCATCTGCACACAGGTTACATTGGCAGACAAGGTTGTCAGTCATGACATCCACATGTACCACGAAAAGTAGGAGGGGGAAGGTAAACTCCTGTGGTATTCCACTTGACAGACAACCTTTGTCTGACAGTGCTGCCCTTATTCTCACTCTACATGACTTTCCATGTAGAAACGTTTGAATCTGCCTACAGAATCTAGGTGATATTCTGGCTTCTCGTAGCTCCCAGCCCAAAAGCCTTTGTTGACGGAATCGGGGGCTTTCTAGCAATCTAGATAGCACATCCGACCTCTATTCCTATATACAGCTTCTCCTTGGCAGTGACTAGAAACGCCAGCAGAGTAATAAGACAAAGTCTATCCCCTAAAAAGCCATGATAAGAGGCTCTGAAAAATTCCCGTTCATGTTCTTTCTGGATCATTCTGCGCTGTGGCGAATGTAAAAGATATGGATTCACTAGTGCTACTTTTGTCGGTTTCATCTTGAGTGCTTTTAGCTACTGTATACTGGTTTCAATCGTATGCACTTCGAAAATGAAAGTGCGATCCGGCCGTCGTCTTCTCAAGAGGAAATAAATGATCCTTGAGAGAGTGCAACGACCAGTCATTGATGCCGTTCATGTCGTTCAAGCTAATCTCTATAACCTTGGACCATCAGCTTTGGATTCATACTCGTTGGAGTGCCGCCGGATCAGAGGAGACTTTATCCTGAGTATTTTCACCGATAAATCCACCTGCCATCTTTAGTGTGATGGCCAACATGCCTGATATTAGTTCGTTGAGAAGGCAATCTCTAGAAGTAGAAGCTTAACACAATCTGTTTGAGTGTCGTCAGAGCATCTTTTGGCAGCCGACTCGTCAGTTATGAAATGCTTTGCCCACTTAAGCCATTTCTGCCGTTTCCGTCCGTTTTATAGTCTTGCCTTCACGATTCCATGTTTCCTCATTTCATGCACCGCACCTATTCAAGGTACTAATTCCAGTTTGCGAGCAAACGCCTGGGGTTAGTAATGTCCAGGAGCTTCCGTTCATTAAATTCGACATTCATCCATTATACCACTCATAGCGGACACATCCTTGTCCAAATAACTTGTGGCCGTTCATCCGAACCTTCAGGTTCTCATCATATACTAAACCGGGCCAATTCAGGTATGCACGAGAACAAGCAGTCTTGCCGCAAGTTTTTGACTCCGTTGGAGCGTTACGAGCAACTTTTGTTCATCTGTTCTACAAACTAGGGCGGTAAAAATTGCATACCATGCAGTTTGAAAAAATCAAAATGATTGGACAGCAACGGAAGTTATAAGTCAGAAGCTTCGATACGGTGCACCGCCAATTTAAGGTGTTATCCCCGGATGTATGTATGATGAATTTGCTTGCAAAGGCGCGGCTGTTTTAATAAGGTTTTCTGATGTTAACTATTTACAGGGGCCCATCAGACCTTTTGGTTTGAACAGATCTAATTTTCTGAAGCTTGCTGTCGTCTTGAGCAGTCTGCCTTGTGAATTTGCTGCTGTTTGAGATGGAAGCCCGCTTCAGCTGTGTCAAGCAGCCGCACACCATAATCCTTCTTTTGTACACTCGCACACCTCTGCCTTGACACAACTGCATTCACTGGTCCGTGAAAATTCCTGAAGTCTTCGCCAGCGTCTTATACACCGCGATTAGCTCCCCCAGGATCATCCCACAGGAGAGGTGTAAGCCTACTTACTCTCCCCTTATGGAACACGTTTTAAAGTTTATGCATTCAATGCCTTGCAAGCCTGTTTTTACCAGCAGCCGTACTTTTTGTGTAAAACACAGCACCCAATTTTGCACAAGAAACTTTAAATTAGGTCACATTATTGTACGGTAAAATGGAGTGTGTGCCCGCTCCTCTCTGTAACTAGTCCCCCCCTCTTGCAAAATCATGCTCTTACAAAATGTTTACCATCAGCGCTGCAACGTACACCGTGAACACATCTAGAACACCCAGCTAGCTGGCCCACCCCAGATCCCTCCTGAGTAATAGCAAATCACTGGGCCTCCCATCTCTTGCACGGCACAAATGCTGGTAATGCTCGCTGCACTCGGAGGAAGGTCTCGGTGTTCCAACCATTCTCCAGTCCTGGTTGGGACTCTCCGAAGCTGAATGCTCTCCGCAAGTAACCTAATTGGCTGCGCACAATCTGAGAATTGTGGGTAAATTTATCGCATTGCAATTGTTAGGTCGTTAACACGGATGAAGAAGGGGATAGGAATTAACGTAGTGCATCGAGACACACCGCGTTTGCACTGCTGTACTCACAGGGACCTCCTTCACTCACACGCAACGTTTTGGTACGATGCAATCAGTGCACATTCTCAGAGAAAGTAAGTCGCGGCACCCACTGGGTAACTTGAAATTTGATTTAAATTTTCTCGCTGTTACTGTCTATTCATATTTCCCTTACACTGGTGTCCCGTGCATCACAAATTGCATAAGAGTATTATCGTTATTCGTTATCGAATAACATAATAGTTTATTACATGTTGAATTATTTGGGCTACATATTGTCCGATCTTTTCAGCTTTGTCGTGTTCGATTAATTTTTTATTGGTGGGCTGTATGTTGCATATTACTTGTCTCTGTCGATAATGACCCATGTTAGATATAGCAGTGTTGGTACTCGGCAGACACTGTCTTGGGCGTCAAGCGTCTGCGGATGGTATGGGTGTGAAATGCCCTCACAAAATGGCATGTAATACCACCAGCTTCAGAAGTATCACTTCAAGTGCACTGAACTCAACGCACACCAGTTCAAACAGCTGGGTTATCCATCTGTCAGTAATATCTGTATGAGTTGCAGGTTTGTCGGAGGCCAAGACACCGCTCCGCCGCTGATCGTTCTTACAAGCACCGCAACAAGTGGAGTGACGTAGAAAACATGCGACTGTAAATGCGGGGCTCTCCTTAGTTCTGCATCCCCTCCATTTCTTCCATGGGGAGTAAGACAATGGAGTATCAGCGGACCCTGTCCGAGGTGAAGTTGGAACTACAGTCTCTGAATGAGTATATAGCGTTTGCCCTTCCTGGTGTCGAAATCACCAAGAAGGCATTTGCCCCATCAACTTCACACGTAGAGGAAGCGGCAACAAAAATGAAAGAGAGAGCTCTCAGGTGAGGAGAGTTGTTTTACGGGGCCGCTTTCCCACGACCTATCCTCCAAACAAGCTGGCTAAGTCAGTCCTAGCAACTCAATTCTCCCCGGACGTGACAAACCTAGTACCCGCGAGTAGACCGTGTGTCGGAACAACCAAAAAGTTGTTAGGCCTTTTGATAACCTTGCCAACCATGCTCAGCCCCGAGACTGTGGCGGGAAAAGCGGATGCTTTTAAGTCCGCCAACGCCCAACTGAAGGCGTATCTTTCGACCGCTCAACAACTACAAATGGAGACCAAATTCGTAGTTTCTACCCTCGAATTACCCTCCAATACCCCTGTGCATTTTATGGGAATCGATGACAATCTGCACGGTCATTTCAACAATCCACGCCTCAAGCACGGGCACGAGCACTGACAGCGCTGACACTGCGCACAAACCGTCTTCAGAGTTGTCCACCCCAAAACCCGCCAGGCGCCTCAACAGAAAACTCTTCCTCTCAAGAATTCGAAATGAAAGTGAACTGTTGAGACCGCCCCCTGTTACTCGAAACGCATTAATTTGGCCCACCACTGTAGGTATTTCTATCAGTAGCCCCATAACGCCGCGAGCATTGCCGCCTTTCAAACTCCCCACCCAACAGACGAGGAAGTCAAATTTTTCGTGGGCGAAAACTTCAAAACACCCTTCAAAGAAGCGGAGTTTGGCAAGGACTCAGAGGTCGCAAGTTGCGACGCCAATTATGTTGGTCGAGCGCCCTATAGGGTCACTGGCGTTGCGCCCATGGCCTCAAGGACGGGAAGTTAGAACGTCTCGGAAGAACAGACTGAGTCCAGCCCCACCACCCTCCTTAATTCTAGGCCTTCTTACCCAAGCTATTCCTCGCACCCTCCTCTCTCTTTCGTCGCGGAATCCAATGAAGAGATAGCTTTTAAGTTCATGTATGCGAACTGTCTGAGTCTGTTCAATAAATTACCAAAAATCAGACGGTTAATTCATGGCACCCAACTCAACATGTTTGCTTTCACGGAGACCTGGCTTACAGGTGATATCAGTTACAGTGAACTGAGTGTCCCAGGGTATTCATTTTACCAAGCTGACTCCACCCGAGAGAGAATGGAGGGTTCTGAGCTTTCCCCTCAGCAGTGTCTCCCGACACCTGATCTTATCGGTGACTTTCAGTCCTCTGACAAATATGACGCTTCGTGACCGCGACTAGCACCGCGTAGCCAAGACTCACTCCTAGTTCGAGTTATATATCGTTCTGTTTCATCCGACGTATCCGGAGATGACACCTGTCTGGTTAGCCTGCACGACTTCCTAGACCTACAAAGTTTATTCATCTGCTTATTATGGGCGACTTTGATGCACCCAAGATAAACTGGGCACCGGTTTTCCTACCAGGAATGTGGAAGCAGATTATCGACTTCTTTATCAAGGCTGTGACGACGGTAGGCGTGAATACAACACGTCAGCGCCACAGCGCGGAATTGTTTTGGTTAGTTTCCCTCCCTTCTCGACTTAGTCATCACTAATAAGAGCCACCTGGTAGAGAGACTGAGCATCAAGTTGTCACTTGGACACAGTGACCACTCTCTTTTAGCATTTGACCTCATCTCCTGGAAAACTTAATCAGGCAGACTTCAACGGCCAGAGAACCTTATTGAATCGTTCGCTAACGATCCAAGTTCACACCGAGTTACGCGTAATCTGTTGATCCAGTAAATGCCTCTCAATATTCAACGACAGAGAATCTATCCTCGAAACGGTTAACGAGAAGGCGCTCGTAATAACTGGATTTAATACGGTACTAATTGAATCAATGTACAAGAAAATTGTCTCTCACCTCGAATGTGAAAATCCTCAGAAATCAAAGAAAGTGCCTGAACAACAAATTAACAACCAGGCACCGATCAACAATGGTGGACGATAAAACGGGTTGAGCTCACTCAAACAAATGGTCATTGGTTTGGTCAGAGCAAAACGACTGTTCATGCATCGAGAAACAACGAGAACCATAAGTTACTCAAGGGAAAATATGGAAGAAAAATGTCTAATTTCGGTATTTGGAAGTTTACATGGCTCGGAGTAAATAGGGGTAAGGGAAACGGTGGAAGCAGGTTGTGTAAGAACAAGGAGGAATAATGTATCTCATTTGGGGAAGAGAGTAAAGCGTAGGGCCACCTTTCAACATCAATCAAACCTCAGCAATATCAAAATAACGCAACAAACCTTGACAAAATCAAAAAACCTACCTAGGTTCAATTCATCTCCACTTGGAATCCACTTATAAGAACTACCGTACGTTTTGAAGCACAATTCAGGAAGGGGACGACTTGCGTATACCACGCAAACTGTGCATTTTCTCCTAACCACCACCCATTTCGCGCAGGATACTTCGTCTCCTCTATAACCGTGCCAGTTTATTCGCTCATCGTAAGCCTACAGGAAACTCAGTGGACCTAAGCACGTTCCATCATGTTTGAAACAGGTGTGGGTGGAAAATCCGCGAACGCCAAACTCGCACGAGAGAGAATCCTGCCCAGAGCCGCGGAAACGAAAACTTATTATTCAGGCATACGCGACGGCTAAGAAAGAATGAAACTACAGCTATTTCTTTACGACTGCCGGACGGGGAGACTTCATCTGACTCCGTAGTTGTGGCCGAATCATTCAAGGAGTACTACTCGGCAGTCTACAACGTCGCACCCTCGAGCTGACATCCTGTTCTATCGCTGCAGAACTTCAGGCAACCACTCGTTACCGCTGAGTTTTCTGTGCTAGATTTTGAGGATCTTAAACTCATGGTTAACTCGTACAGCGCAGCCGGCCCTGATATGATCCATCCTAAAATACTCAGGGAAGCAGTTGCTGGTTTGGATGAACCTCTCTATAAGCCGTTTGAGCAAACACTCAAGACTAGCACTTTCTCTAGCGCATGAAAAGAGGCGACGGTCACACCCACATTTAAGGTGGGTGACCGACACTCTCCGGCTAGCTGTCGGCCAATCAGCTTTACTAGCATTTCGTGCAAAATAATGGAACACCTACTCAAGCGCACCATCCTCAGTCACTTCTCATCAAATAATCTCTTCTGTTCCACCCAGCATAGCTTCCTTCCTAGTCGGTCATGCATATTAAAAATGCTTAGTTTCATGGGTAGTCGGACGTAGGCCGAAGACAGTGGCCTCATTTCAGATGTTATCCTCCTTGATTTCGCGGAGGCTTTTGGCTGTGTCTCACACAGCACCCTAGGACACAAACTGGTAGCCTGTGGTATTAAAAGAGAGGTCATTCACTGGGTTGCCTCTTTTCCTGATAATAGAGCTTCCAGAGTTGAGATCGGATCAGACCTTTCGTCTCCCTCTGTCACTTCTGCGGGAGTTCCCCTAGGGTCAGTGCTAGGTCCTTTGTTATTCTTCATTTGAATCGGCGAACTTCACAACAATACTCCCAGCAACGCAATCTCATAAGCAGACGATCTAAAAATCTGCAATGCTACTAATTCCAGTGCACTACAGATTGATCTTGACGCGGTCAACCGCTGGTTGGACGATTGGGTTCTCTCACTAAATGAAAATAAATGTGCTCACATGTCACTTGATGGCGGCTCTGGCAGTGTCTTCATGAGTCATAGTGCGTCTATCACAGTAGATATGAGCAGCGATCTGAAGAAAAACAATTTATTACTACATCAGCTAGATAGGTAAACAACATCTCTTGGGGGGTTCCGTCCGAAGTGAACACGGTATGTATTTGTACGCAGCATATCCATAGGGGCAGCATGGCGGAAGTTCTACTCCCCTGTGTTTCTCAGCACCTGCAGTCTTCCGAATATCCCTTTAAAGGTGTTTTCGTCATTAACTTCTGTGCTAACTCAACGCTAGGGAGTGATTTACCAGTAATGGATCATTTGAGAACTATATGATGTCAGGTATTGACAGGTTAAGCGGAGCTTTTTTCAAGTATGGCAGAACTGTCATTTGCACCATTTGGCTGAAACCTCAGGTCAAATCCATTTCATCCGAATTTCTCCATCATTCGTCCACGGAAAGAAACTCACTCCCAAACTACGTCCAACGCATCGCCAAGGGACTTCGTCACTGACTGATATAAATAAATGGTTAACATGAAGCGGCTTTGGTGAGAGAGGACGAAGAATTCCAAAACCCGGCTAACGGCTAGGCAGACTCCAACACAGCACCTCGCCGATCGTTTTGAAACATCCGGAAGCTCAAAACATCGCAAATTGTTTGCTCAGTGTAAAGTTTTGTATGTCTACTCATCGCGGAAGATTTCCCTGCACAATAGATGTTTTTGGAAAAAACGCAATCTCACGTGTTGAATGATGAATAATGTACATCACTGTTTCACACAGACCCTGTGCAATGTTGATATTTTTGCGTTGACTGATAAAATATGTCGCTGTCAACTAGATGCTTTATTTTTCCGCGATAATGGAGTAATCGGCAGCTACCCGTGGAAAGATTATCATTTGGTTATCAAAATTCCCTACGGAAGTTGCGGTCAGCTTGCTATGTAGGGCCGATTTTTAACTGGAATCCATTTTCCTCAACACACGAAAGTTATTGATGGTTAACAAACAGGGTTTGAGGCAAGGAAGGCATCAAAAGTAGTGAACCGAGGTTTCAATCTAACTGTGTAGGCTACATGGTGGTATATTTTGCAGTCCATTGCGGAGAATATCGTATTGTGGTCAGTAATCCATTATTATCCTCTCCCGTTAATTATGGTTTGACAGTTTAGAGGTCTCATAATCCTGATAATTACGATAGTGAACAGGTTACTACAAATGGACGCATGTATATGGGTGGAAATGTGTGTCGCTTGTAAAAGTTCCTCCATGTGCATTTTTTAAGTGCGGCTCATATAAGGTCATTGTGCTGGATTTACTAACAGGCGTCAATCGCACACTCCCTAGAAACACGAGCAAGGCGTGCAAGATAACGCACACGAATAAAATGATGTTGAGTTTCCAACGGTTCCGACAGCATGCATTAGATCAAATGCCAGATGGTAGTGTGAACAAATGATACTACGAATCGTTTCAAGCACGGCGTTTTTGAGGGGAGCGCGATAGCGTGGACGGGCATTTATGTTATATGCAGCCGACGGCGAAACGTTTCCCGGACCACACTAGAAAAAGTCGTTAGAAAAGACAGTTTAAAGGTGGACATTATGTTTAGTGGCGCGAGGTAACTGACGAAGCACTCCCCAAAACAATGAAAGTTGTTGCTGGCTCTGATTTCGTCCGGAAGTTCATCCCAAATATTGGAGTACTTTACACCAAAGAAGTTTGCGCGTATATCTTCCCGAGATGGCAGGGGTTGTGAGGCTCAAATTTTATTTCTCCGGCCATACTGGGAGTTGTACTACAAGTGGACGGAAACTGCTGCAGTGATGGCGTCCGATTGTATCGGCTTATACAGAGGTACAGGGTCTAAATTTAGTCTCCGTAACGAAAGCGGACCAATACACATTTTTTTGACAGTGTTCTGTAGGTGAGTGTAGGTGAGTAGGGAATAATATCCTAACGGGATTTTGGCAAACGATCGCCGAAGGTTTTCTAACACAAGCCCATTAGACTTGCGCAAGTAGCAATAAATGGTTGTGCAATCCTCAAGTTGCTGTGGAGCACGCATTTTGTACACGGCTAGCCGCGCATCCGGTGGACTAAAGGTCTTCCTGGCACGCCCTACTGCACTTTATTTCTGCAATTCGAAAACACGTGTTCAGGGAAATCATGAGTTTGAATGCCGTACTCCTAGAGCTTAAACGGGAGTGACGGTATCAATGGTGGATATTTAGTAAACATGAGTGATGATTTTTGGTTCGCTCGCAGCGGACGTCGACAGGCATGCTTCCCATCACGACTGCAACGACGCTAGGTCCTATTCTGGACAGAGAGCGATGATACTGGGCTGGCGGACTGTGTAAACGACCTTGACATTGTCAACAAACAGACAGGTCTCACCATGTCCAATAACACCGCATGCGTCATTATTATACTTTAGAAAAAGCAACGGAACACTTTCTCGGATGACCCCACTAGTCACTGGCTCTGGTTTTGAGCAGTGAGTTGTTATTTTAACTGTTAAGGTGCAGCCTTCAATATATGACGACATCCAACTACACAAGCGTCCTCGCACACCACAAGATGCTATTTTGACCAGGAAGTGCTCAAGAGATACGATCGAAAGCCCCTGCGTTTCTAAGAATGTGATAAGTACCGCAGTTTTTGCGCCGGCGGATGTCGACATATAGTTTAACAATTCCGACTTAAATGACGTGTTAGGATGTTTACTAGGAAAGCCGTACTGCGGAAGGTTTATATCGTTTTATGTGGTCTTGTCACTTCAAGTATTGGACAATGCGCACTTCCAATGTCCCTTCAGGCATTCGTAGACAGATTGGTGTGGTTGCTGGGATGATAATTACCAGCGTTCAAATTTGGACCAGATTTTTGAGAGGGATTGATAACCCAGTTTCTCCACTGGGCAGCGAACTTCGTGCAGCAATTTTTACTTCCAAAAATTGAGCAAACTTCTAGGTATTCCCTAGCCTGCTTGCCCGATAATTACTAGCGGGATACTATAACATGCAGGCCAGCCGACTCCACTCTGGATGCCCGTAAATTCGCGGACCAACCTTCGGACAACGTGGACGCACCAGGGGACAGCGCTCTTCCAAAGTAGGGGTTCGAACAACAGTTCTGAAAAGAGAAACAATACAAACAAACATGAGCCGAAGGCCCAGTAGGCCATGCACACGACTTACACAAACGTAAGCTAAAACGGCACCGACAACACAGTAGCACGCCCCGTTACACAACTCAAATTCAATTCGTGCGCGCTCGCTAGTTTCGGTTGCGCGTTACAATACCACCGGGTGCAGAGTTGATGTTAGACGTAATTTTAGTTAACCGCAAATAGATGCTACTCGCAGCACTAAGAACACTACCGGGGACATTGCTTGTTCTTGACGAAGCCCTAATTTGTAATGTGGTGGTTGGGATGCTGAACGATGCGGCAAGATGGGGGGTGGAGGTTTTTCATGTTTCTGCTGGGTCATCGACAACTATTTTATTTTGGAGGCTAATAAATTTCACACGGGGACTCGGCCAGAATCTGAGTCTCATCAGTTGCATCGGACACACGCTTTTGTTTCCGCTACCCAACGCAGTCTTTTCCTTGCTCAAATGACACAGTGGTGCTCAGCGTAATATGCCTTCAAACATGGTGCTGAGTTCCATCGCCAGACAGGAATTTAGTGTTTCTCTGCGCCTCGACTGGAGGTCCTCGAGTACGTTAGTCTCCTTTGAATTAAGGATTCATTCTTTTATATACAGGTCGACGCGTTCGGATTTTTTTGGGGCCGAACTATTGACACAGAAAGTGGGGTGTTCGATAAAATGTTTGGTTGCCACGCTTCATTCGGATTTAAGAAGTGAAGTGTTCCATTGCAATGACAACAGCGGTATATTTCCAATGCGTCTGTAGAAAACACGCTGAGGTGCGCGCAATTGGTTCACACAACTTCGGGCGATGCACAATAGGTGTGCAGTATACGCAGGGGCGAGGAAGGTACAATACATTAATTATGTGAATAAGGCACCACAGGGGAAATAACCAGGGGGAAACTTTCGGTTTATGAGAAGGCATATCAGGCACACACTTTCAAGTGGATAGTTCTGATAATCCATAGAAGTATATAAAAACGCTGATTAGTTACACTGACCTACCCCTCTCGCAGTGATCCCTGATCCAGTGGTCAAGTTCTCGTCGGAATGGAGGTGACTTAATGGTGGCAACAATGGAAGGTTGAAAGATTTTGCCATCATTTTGTGTAAGTGGATCCGGAAGAATTTGTCGTAAATTTTGTCTGGGAATGGAGGACAGAAAATCTTGGACTGTTACGGAGAATGTGCGGACACATGGAAAAAACGTCGTTACTTGCTTAAACTCATCAGAATTTTGCAAACCACGCAAACTGTATGACAAATACAGAATTCGAAGTGTCTCAACATTGTGGAAATTCTCCTAATGTCAGGTATATGCGTGGGATCAGGATCAAGAAATATTAGCGGATGGGCGAGGAAGTCAAAAGCGATGGGTCCGAATTAACTGTAGAATATAATTGTGGGTTTGGCGGGTGTATAAAAATCTAACGCGTATTTAAAGACGTTGCGGCCGGTTCCTAGAAAATTGCACTAGAGCAGATGTCCCAACAGACGAGGTACCTTTGTTGAGTGTCAGATCCCGCATGCATTTTTCTTGGCGGATACTAGAACGTTGGTCCTATCCATTTGGCTAAATGCATGGAAGGAATTCAGCTTGCCGTTCGGGAGCGGGAATGATAGTCTATGAGATACTAGACATTCCAAGACCATCACCTCTCAATTTTCGGTCAAAAGATATGGTGGGCGCGTGGTTTATCACCTCCATGATATCATTCAAAACACCTGGTATAATTAAGTGTTCTGTGAACACATCCTTCATTTGGCGTGAGGGAACCAAAAGGGACTGATAACCACAACGAGTGATGGACTTCGTAAGGGCCAGATTCATCAAGCGTAGTTGCGAAAGCTTATTTTTCTAGGAGAGTAATGTTTGCACTGCCTCGTTCTGTGAGGCGATTCTCATGGAGCGTGGTTAGCTATGGCACTCAGCTCGTCTGGAGTACCTGCAGAGCACTGCTTCTCAGTGGTGGAAATAGTGAGGATAAGATAAAAAGATTTACAGATGTGAATCTCACTTAACGTGATATTGCGTTCATGAGTAATAATTTATTAGAATTTTTCTGTCAGGTACAAAATTGAAGCCGCGGAAGATTTGCCTCACTGTTGGGGCGGTGGATTGCAAAACATCTACCAACTTTCCGCTCATAATCGAGTAGGCATCAAAATATCGCACTCGGTGGGGAAATATTCACTGAGAGCGCCAGTATATGGAGGTGACTAAATATGACGTTAGGAGATGGGACAATTGGTAGTGAATAAAATATCGCAGGGTTCACCAAAGAGACCATTGGTTTGGTGCACACTTGTGTCAGTTAAGTATTTACGAGTGATAGCCATAATGGGGTTTTGTGTTCTTCTGGGGGTCACATTTTGGACAAAAGAATGTTACAGCCGAACTACTGAGTAGCGCTTGGAAGCCGTGAGACCTACTATAATTGGCTTTTGGATCAAAAGCGGCGGTGGGCAGATGATACATTTTCACCCTTGAAGCACTGGTTCTCAAGACGTGACTCATAGAACCAGAACTAGAGGGTGTTGTTGATTTTCTATTTTATACGTCTTTTTTAGCAAACTGCGCAAATTTAACTTGTTCACACGTATAGGTACGTTGCATTGCTGTAATGTACGTGGGTGACCATAGAGTGTTTAAGTATTTGTCTGTGCATTTGAATAGCCGGTTGTTTTTGCCCCCTAACAATACGTGGAGCAATGCTCATGAAGCTTTGAAAGTGAAACACCCGATATTTGCATGGCGGCTTGATCGTAATACGTTCTCGCGCACGTGAACGAAAGAATACACGTCATAAAAATGTGATCGTCTCCACAAAGACGAGCAAAGTGGTCGACGAATTTACTCAGTTAGAACCGGAACGATCAATTGACAGTACCAAATATTAAGATGGGATGGTGTTTGAATGAACAGAAATGAATTCAGGAAAGTCCCATTCATGGAATATTGGTAGTGTGTACGTACAACTACATGCCCCAAGTATTATAAGAACGCCTGGCTCTAATTCGCCTTGAGACTTTAGAAAATTGGCGCACACCACATTTTTGGGGTGAGTTGACGGGTAATTATAAAACGGATGAGTTGATTTATTCTCAATGGTCTGCTACCTGATGCCACACAAACGCGGGTCCAGACGTTTCTACGAGAAGCACTAGATATGGATTAGCCGTTTTCGGGCACCGAGAAAAATGAGGTGCATTCAGCTAATCGGGAAATGTACAACCATCCCCAGCCTTGGTTGTTGCGACACGATATTTCCAGTATAACGCATCGGTTGATATTCTCCTTGAATGGATGGGTCAGTACGAGCGATGGGAGGTGTCAAATGGAACGTCAACTACTGTAAACTTCAATGAATTCCCTTTAACATACGTTCATCACCACTGCCAAAACGGTTGTATTTTTCATTCGTTTGATGTGGCTGCGAGCTGAAGCATTGAAAATAACACACCGAATATCCACGTGAAGGGTTGTATTAGGGCCATTGCATCTTGGGCCGGCATTATGTATGTACTTCACTTCCGAAACAAATCGTTTCAGACAAGCACTGACTGGGTTCGGGCCTTCACGACCATAGTAGGAGCCAGTGACGGGCGGGGCGCTCACGAAAGGATGCAAGGTGTGCGGGTATGTTCCATAACTCCGTGACGGGATAGACAAAAACAACACCCCGTCTATGCTAACTGGCATTATAATATTATCACCGCCAAACAAAAGTTGACAGTGGTAAACGCTTCGTAGTCATGTTGGCATTCCAACATATACATAGGATCTGCCGGTAAGTACTGTTTCGTGTACAATCCGAGAAGTTCCGCGTTTTGGGTACGGACCAGAAGGTAAACCAGAAACGGAGGATTTAACCGAGTTGAATTACGTGGGAGTAAATCAGGCAGCGCTTGAATTATTACAAATCATAAACGCCTAACTTCAGTAGAAATGGCTGCGTGAAGGAAGGGCGCAACGTTAGGATTCATATTCACGTCAACGACATCTAATTTAGTGAGAGATGTCGCGCTGGGCGCGGTGGTTTTGAGTTTCGTACCACTTGTTTTGGGTTCCTGCGATGTGGTTGCATTGAAATAAGAAAAAATTATGAAATATGTAACCAGTGGAAAGCGCCTATGATGTGCTTTGAGTGGAATCCTTCATCAGTCAAGATGCATACCTTATCGCCTTTGCGATTTATATGCTGTTAATAGTCCATCTGCTAAAGAATCATTTGACCCACATGTTTTAGTGAAAAACGCCGAAGAAAATGGTCCAATTGGGATTTTTACACAAGGAACTTTCAACGAGCCTGGTGTAACTTGGTCGAAGAAATAAACTATACATGACTCGTTTGTAAAGCCTCTTACATGGATGCAATTGACACCAGGTGGCAGATATTACAACATAACCGGACTCTACCGACGAGATGAATCTACCGGTCAACGCATGTCTATGAAAAGCACTGATTGAAACAGAAATTCACACGACTACTGTAGTGGTAGAATTGCACGTATGAAGTTTTTTAACCTTCAATAAGTTAATTAATGTGCGTTATGTCATAAGAATGAGCGTAGTAGTTAAAATCCATATTTCCATCCGGTTAGCCTATTATGGTCGATTGTTGGCCGAGGTTTGATCAACGCTTAAGAATCGGCCACGCGTTCACTGAGTGGTAGATCGCTCGACCTAACGATCACCGTACTGCAGTGTTCTGTTTACATTAACACTGTATTTGGAAAGTTGCAGAGCAATGAGCATCAATGAGATGAAGTAAACGGTGTGTTAATCAGGGTGATTAAATGATATAACTGTAAAATTTACTTGCCCACAACGTTTGCTAGCTTTTCTCAAAACAGGTGGTTGTAACTTCTCCACTAAGCGCGCACTAGAAGGCGTCATAAAGTTTCGACTCCAAATTTTGTGAACGGGTCCGGCTAGAGCTTACAGTCATATTCATCTTGGAACTTCAGAAAGCCTTCGACCTATTCGGGGATATCCAAGATAAACACAGTCATTGCAAACGACTAGACCGGGCTACTTTGAAGTGCTGTTGTGAATTCCTTAAAAGTTCCAAAACGATTTTGCACTGATAACAGCGGTTATACACGTTTTTTCTCCGTTCTTATAACATATCTGACAATATAAGCCAACTTGTGCACCAATCGCTCAGCAACGGTAAAATGGATGTTAGTGCGCCGCATATCAACGTTTTCTACCAGGGTTACGGTAATTAATGTGGCGCAACAACAGGCGGCTTGGTAACATTCGTTTTCACTGCGGTTCGCTGAACCTGCCGGCAACGACAGCACAGGAATTGGATGAAATACACTTATACTATAAGTCTGCACTTTTATGCGGGACCCGCGGATATCTAGTATTAATCTAGACTTCACATTATAAGCAGTGCTTGCCGTGATTCCTGATATGGTCTGTCTCCAACTGAAGTCTGCAATTTGAACGTTTTTCGTCAACTTTCCACTGTCTGAACGGTGTATCAGAATGAATGATCACAATTTCACTGACAGCAGAATACATCGAATTTGGCTAAAACTCAGAAATCAACACTCCCGTTCGTAAGAAGTAAAAACAGAAAATTTCCGTTGGGACTTTCTTCTGGATCAGAATCTCGTGTGCTTCACGGATAGTTACATTTCGCAACACGCAGTTGTCAGTGCGTAGAAGGGAGATGTGGAAAGGTAACCGCATACCCGCTGCCACTGTATACGGAGATACATGGTTGTGAACACCTATGATGATCATGTAGTATTCCATTAAGAGAGCGGTGCATCAGCAATGCAGCAGTCAGGTGCAGTTGAGCATTCGAAGTGAGCTGTTACAAGGAGGAATAAGTAGAAGCTGTAGGTCACAGCAGGTCAAAATGAGCGTGCAGCGAAACGATAAGTTTCAAAATGCAAATGTGCCAGGTCATTCAAGCTAAGGAACAACTGTCTGATCGTGAGGGTTGTGTGATCCGGTCCAATCGGACGTTGACGGATGCAGAGTTGCGGGCAAACTGAGGTTCTGTAAGCGCCAGGTCACACATACTCGTCCGTCACGCGGATGCATACGTACGTTTTCTGCGGTTTGTGCTCATCAGCCAAGAAAGGCAGGTTGTGCAATATTCGACATGTGGTTTATCATGAGGGGCGCTTGACGCCCATGTATCTAAAGTGATATCACGAGCCATAATCACACAACCGATGGTCTGAAAGTTGAATTTATAACCACTTGGGAAGTCGTGAAAACAATTTATTCGAGAGCACGCAAAAGAAATCGCGAAAACCTAGGGGGAAAGAGTGCAAAAGGGCCAGCAATTTGAGCTGTTGTAATCGACCTATGGAGTAGCCTACTGCTTTTAACTCCAAGGCGGCCGCGGAGAAACTGGTGACAAAAATGAAAGAGAAACTCGTTAGCTGTTCAGTATTGTTCATATCGCTATCATCACGTGTAGGTTTCGACGGGCAAACCTGCACTTGCACCTATGCTTGAGGGAACACTCAGAGAGTTGAATCAAGAAACAAGGTAGTGATTCCGACGAACCTTGGAAGTAGTCGCGTAGCACCTCGGGAAACCACAGAAATTGATTTACGTGCTTTGCAGACATGTAACAGTCAAAGGCCGTGCCTTAAAGCGAGTATTTTTGACGGCCGATTGAGTTCAGAGACTACTCTTCAGATGAGCTAGTACGCGTGTAGGCGAGCGCAGATCCGCAGTGGCCGCCTGAAACCTTCAGAGTCATAGAGGCCTATCCTGGGTGATGTAGCTGCCTACGCCCCTCGGTGGAAGAAGGACAAATGTACTTTCTTACGACGAAAGTTGAGTGACGCACGTGTAACCAACGACTCCAAATATCAGAATCAAACCAAAACGCTGGAAACCTGGTACTATTGACATGAATAATATAATCGATTACAAGAACAAACCTCAATTAGTTTGCGTTCATGGGAGAACACACAATGTTTCGCCGCAATAAGTCGTCAGGGGTTCAAAGGGTATGTCAAGTACAAGCACGACTGACCGACAGAGAATGACGAACCGACCGGATGCGATCATATCGGTCCAATGTATGTCTAAATACCCGGGCTTTGGGCAGACCGATGTGCTAGTGACAGTTCAATGGCGAACCTTATTCACAAGGGTTAAGGAGGTTGAGACTGACAGACAACAATAGGTGTGAGGCAGGTGACTGAAATTCAATGACTGAGGCAGGCTGGCTGGAGGAATTAGTACTTTTAAACATGTGTTGTGGGGATAATGAAAATAAGCGTGCACGTGAACGGGGTCACGAGGGAGGGCGCGAAAGGGTCAGTCGACGGGAATTTTGACCTCCAAAAATGTCCTACCATAAGGTTAAGAGACCTGCTCGAACAGGTGCTTTGCTTTTATTCAGCGGACTGCTCCAATGACACTCCTCTGAAGGTTTGCTACAAAATGTTTATCCTTTTACAAGCAAGTAGGCCACTTTCAAATTCCGTGTTTGGTATGAGGTTGCTAGGAATTGCTGAACCATGATTAATTGTAATGTAATAAACAGACGATGTCGAGAAGGAGGCGCAATAATCGGTTTCCTGGCAACCTTTTCAGTGGTGAGAGAATCAGAAATAGTGTATGACATAACCTTATAGAGATGTTTTTCTTGTTCCGTGTAATCGGTAGACCGTAAATCCGTGCGTAATATTTAAAGCAAAAATAGTTTTTGAGTTATCGAAGTTGTCATAATTTCGTGATGTTTCATTTCGCGAAGTTTTCGAATTATATTGGAGGAAATTTTCGTTTTGATTTTCAAATGATGTAAGCAGGGAACTTGCAGTAGTCCAACGACATAGCGTTCAACGGAAAAATAACGAAAAGTTGTATTCCACCACATTTCGGGGAATTATGGATAAAAAGTTATGAAGACTGACGTCGTCATCGTAAGGAGGCATGATCTTCTTGAATTTTGAACGCAATTGAGCAGTAAAATGTGATCGTTTTTGGCGATTTAGCTCTCGTTGGATCATGTGTATTAAGCTTTTTATGAAGCTGCAAAAGCAAGATACACCAGTACACATGTCACAACGTAGGAATATTTACAAAAACTGGGCTAATCAGGGATATTTTTCCAATTATATTCGGCATGCCTATAGACACGTTATAGCCATTCGCTATTACCAGGGTTGTAAGCTTTTCGTGGGGACAAGGCGTACGCTGGAATGCGGATGAGGTGACCTGCTGAACAAACGACGCCCAAAGTCAGTTCCCACCTGAAAGATTGCTTACGAGTAAACACTGATGACTGCTTCATCCATTTGTCCTAGATTACGAGTGAAGACAAAGCATACCGTATGCTAAAACACGTTTAGACACAGGTGGACGAGTTGAGTCATTAGGAAGAAACACGTGGTGTAAACGACATGAATAATCTACTTGGAGTCTGTGGAAAACGGTACATACTACCTCCGTCTTCCCTCAGCAGAGAGTGTAGCCGGTTTGTGGCATGCATCCTGCGTGTCTTCTCGGATGACTAAAGCTCTGTATCAGATAAAACCCCACTATCCTATCCACCAAGTTTGATATCTGCACGATAACTGTGTACGCATGTGTGAAGGAACGGACCATCTTTAATTATACCATGATTCTCAAACGTCGCCTTGAAAACAGCAATATGGTCCATTTCCTGGAAATAGGAAATATTCTGTTGCTGATTCGATAGATAATATCCGCATCTAGACATACATTATTCCGATGTCTATTTATTAACGAGCAAGTAACCACATAGGCAGCCGTACCGAATTTAATAAATAACATACGACGAGATCGTTTTCACCTAACGATTACTTAAAACATGTCACGGGGTCCAGCGATATCAGTTTCTGCATCATATACCAAGGTAATAAAGCGGAACGTGTCGTAAAATATTTTTTCCCACGATGAGTGAATGAATCATGGTCTACGACTAACACTTAAGATTCTTCCCTTTTCAAAGCTGGGGCAGCACTTTATTGATGGAGTTAGTGAAAAGTTAATCATGATCTACAAGCATGTAATCACAAACCAAGGAACTTCGTACTTCTACAGTGGAGAAGGGTATCAATGTCGTCTTGGAGATCTGTGCAACGGCTGTTGCCGACTATGTGCTAGATTTCATTGTCCTCTTCTTCAGGTGATATGTCACTGAATAGGATGTGTGATAGCAGTGGTCCCATGTTGGAATCCTATGGAATTCCGTTGCAGCAGAACATAATGATGGCGGTAGGGGGACTTTCCTGGGTGCCAAGTGGGACGAACTCATCTATTACCAAAGTCAAACGTGCATGACACCAATTCTCGTCAATATTAGCAACAGGGATTCCTTGTTTCACAGATAACAACAGATTTACACCGTGTGAACCGTCGCCGAGGAAGTCAGGTTGATCTTTACAGTAAAGATTCCTTGGTGATTTATTGGCCAGCGTTTGGACAGGTTTTGACACAAGTTGGGACAGCAGTCGGGCAGTTATTTCGAGGTTGGCTGCTCTGCCTTCCTCATAACCTAGAGCACTCTTTGCAAGCTCACAGGTTCTGGCAACTTGTCGTGAGCAAAAAAAGACAAAAGCGCTAGAATTCATAGGGAAGATAATTGTGCAGCCCCAAGATTGCAGAGGGTTATGGCTAGAGACCTCCACGCCACGCAAACATTAATTTATTTTGGTAGCTTCATCAGCCCGTCTTCCAACGTGGCATCGACTTTGGTGACTCCTTCAGAATTTTCAGCAATGTACGGGCTAACCAGCCACTGTGGTGTTGTTTACTGAAGTACACCAGCTTTGGCCTTGCAAGTTTTCGAAAATAAATTTACATTCCTTCTTGCTGATTGATTACTGATCCAGACGATAGTGGAAATGAAACCGGTCCACTCAACCCAGTTTATTACATTAATTTTGGTGTTGTACACAAAGGCAGTGGGAATCTCCCGCGATCGAAAATGTGAGTCTAATATATGGTGGACATTTTGTATGCACCCTTGTCATCCCCTGACCACAGTCTTCGCAGTCTGTGGTGGACAGTGAAGCAAGGTGGTGGCAAATGATTTATGGTTTCAGGTAAGTTATTAGTGAGCTCATCGAGCAGATTGTCACCAGACAATTGCTCAGACATTTTCTGATTGGCGGAAAAATGCCACAAGCCTGGTGGGGCATGACCGTCAGTCTATCTCATACATTTAGTCACGCATCTAATAGGGTCAGCAGATCTAGAAGTGGCCGTCGCTGCATTACCGCAAACGCCATTAGAGCGTAACCGGTTAAACTCACTTAAAATTAGGATGCTTCTAACTTGAAATAAATACCCAGTTAAAGACTTGCACAGTTTCGTTCAAAGTTAGTTCTTGGGTAGCGATAAGTTGTGCCGACCACCGGATTGTCGGAGTCATGAACTACCGCGGGCCATCAGACTGATTCTGAAATGACAGAGGATAGGCTTCGATAAAATCACAAACAAATAGAGCACCATCGATACAGTTATAATAATAGTAATGGTATATTTCTCGACGCGTCTTTGAGAAGCACTCTGGGGAGATCTTGATCATTGTACACATTGTAAAGCCATACACAAGTGAACATCACAATTGCTAGTTGTACAGTAGGCCAATTATGTGAACATGGCAACTAGATAAACACAAGAGAAGAAATTTCCAGGTAAAGGAGAAACATTTGAGATACATGCTTCTGAGACGACGGTACCTAAATTCTCCGAACTCTGAAAAAAACAGTCGGTAATTACATTAATTTGCACTCCACAAAGTGATGACTGGTCTAATGGTCAGTGCAATGCCAAAAAGATGTTGTGAGCATGAAAAAAACGAACTGTAGAAAAATTCCACCATTATTCGATGTAGATAGTTCGGAAAAATTTGTCGAAAAGTTTGTCTGGATGGAGGGAGATAGTAAGGCACACACTTCTGCGGAAGAATGGGTGGACCTCTCGACTGAAATTCGTCCTTCACTCAAACTCGAAAGAATTTTGCAGATTCTCAAGGTAAACATCACTCAAGCTCTGATGAGAGCTAAACGCGAGTCCAGTGCTTCTATTCGAAAGAGGTTGGCTGGAATGTCTATCTGAATGAGAAAGCTGCGATCAAATGTGGGTGATGTTCAACTTGAAAATAAACCAAATCACCAACTGCTCATCAGTAATTTTGAAAATCTTGCAACATGCTCAACCATTAAGGGAGTTTGAGTGTCAGGACGGGGTGCGACGTTCTCCCACGTGAAAATTAAGGAAGGAAAGGAAAATTACGCGGTTGGCGGCAGAACGTAACTTAATCATGTGAGGTATGATAAGTAGTGGGGTATGTAATTTCCTGACAAAACTCTTACGTAACATGGATAGCATTAGGTTAGTTAATAAAACATGTAACGCTTACAAACTTCCATTATCATATCGCACAAATGGATGTCGATTATCAGCTTTCCTAGTATATGATTGCTGTCGAGTTTAAATTCCGAGTTTCTCTATACGGCCGGTATATAGAATGAGAAGAATGTTCGACATTACCGAGAAATTGCCAGGTGGTCACTCAGGACGCAACAAAGACAAAATGTAACGCGAGGTTTTCATGTAGTCATACTGAGCAAACATGCTAAGTATTTTTTGAGCAGTTGTAAGTTGCTTAGCTCTCGCGTATGGAGTAGTGGCGTACCCGGTTGATTTGGTTATTAATAGCGGGTATGTGAATACTGACGTCTATATTTTGACTATAGAAATGATTCCTCGTTCAAGGCAAATCCGAAATTATAGCAGTATAGGATCTATCCCGAACCTTCTAGTTTTGATTAGTTTGAAGGGTGCGCGACGTAATATTAAGCACGACAGAGGTTTCCCCCTTAGATTTTATCAGGTCCGTATTCAAAGACATCATCAGACTGATAGAGTTTGAAAGTGGACTTGACGTTGGTTATTGCTGAAAGAGTTTCTGGGGTTCAGTAGAATTGATGTATATTTTCACTGGCTCTGATTGCATACGAAAGTTTGTTCAAAATATAGAAATAGTCTACTAGGAAAAAGTTTGGGCGCATCATTTTTGGGATTCAAGAACTTCCCAGGTGAATGCTCTGTACGTGAAGTTATAATTAGACATATGTTGTAAGTGAACCATGAAGCTGATGGTGAACTTACTGTCATGGACCAAATTATACATGAGTAAACAGTACAGCTTAAGTCGTCGTAGCCCAACAGAATCGAGTGCAAATGTCTGGCAGCTTTCTATGTAGCTGAGAGAAAATGGGTGGCCCAACAAACGTTTCGTGAATGCGCGTCGGAGACTTTCCAAAGCTAGCCTATCGGAATTGCGCAGGTGGTTATATATAAACGTAAAGTACTCAAACCGGGGTCGTGCGCATAATCAATGAAGGTGTAATCGTGCAGCAGGTAGGAGGAACGAATGTTTAATGTAACCTACCCCCGTCTAGTTTTACCTACGAGGAAGGATGTGTTCTGCAAATCTGAAGGAGTTTGAGTAGCTCATACGTAGATTGCGCACTGAGTTGGCAGTTAATATTGTGTGACCGTCCAGCTTTATAGAGCCGTATGATACGTTACAAACATGCTCAATGATAGTGGATTTATTGAATGAAAATTTCGTCAGCCAGGTTTGACACCAAGTCACCGATGACATGGAGTCCTTCGGCGTATTTTCTAAACATGGATTGGGATTGCCGGAAGAAAAAATGTAAAAAAATGTTTGATAGCGTAAGCCAATGGAAACAGTCTGCAATGCTTGGTAACTTTACGTACATGGTTTATATGCATGGGCAAGAGAAACGGTTCCA
Source organism: Paragonimus westermani (assembly GCA_008508345.1). Taxonomy (NCBI): domain Eukaryota; kingdom Metazoa; phylum Platyhelminthes; class Trematoda; order Plagiorchiida; family Troglotrematidae; genus Paragonimus; species Paragonimus westermani. Next base: position 58,151 of record QNGE01004081.1, read on the forward strand.
AAGCACTTCCTTGTACCACCACATTGATAAATGGTCGGGACATTAATCTCTTATTCCCTGTTTTCAGTTTGTGCGCGACCTGTAAGGTATGAGGCAAACCAGCCTATCAATGGATCACTTATACCAAAAGACGATATTCCGATCAAAGAGCGCTCATGAAGACAAGAGCGAAACAAAAGTAAAGGACCGTCATCGCATCCGTGGTTGGAAGTAGCAAGGTGATGCCATCAAGACCAGGTAGATTAACAGGTTAGGTAATAGCTGACTGAGAGCGTATGACCCCTGTGTTAATCCCGGACGACCAGTGGTTGTTCGAGCAACGCTTAGTCTTCTCGCAACGTCTATCCATACAGTGGATCCACCATATTCGCGTCTGTACGTAAGGAGCGTCCATAAATTCTGAGCGCGTCGAGCAACCAATTCTTATCCAAGAAGGAAGACGGTCGTATTGGCGAGTTTCTTATTGATGAGGTGCTAATTTTTAAAAACAATACGGTAGTGGAAGACAACAACAAACCTCGATATTGAATCCACCAAATATACAAGTTCTAAGACTAACGGTTGGGTAAATGTGACCAAATATAACAGTCACGTAATGGCGAAGCGGCCAGGTGAAAATGAATCCAGGGCAAGTATAAACAAAGGTCCGGCAATGGAAAGTAAGGAAGAAAAAATAGGCGAAAACAAGTTTCACAGGCAAACGGTATCATGATGTAACAATGCATCAGATAAGCATTCATTTGAGAAATTATTTGTCACGCGCGTAACTTGAGTGGTAGTGTTAGATTGTAAGAATTCCAACGTAAGAAGATGAATCAATGAGAAGGGAACAAAATAGAGCAGGGAACGTGGCCACCAACATTCCATTAACACATAACAATCATCAAACACTCACGCAAGCAGGTACTTCAACACCCTGCATCAACAGGGTTATGACCCAGGAACATACATGTGCTTGCGGTGAGAGGTGGAGGCAACATATTTACATCTATGTGGAAGTAATCAGCAAAATGTGAATTAAACACCACATGAACTAATAATAATAGTGGTATATTTCTCAACCCATTTGTGGGAAACTGTTAGACAATTATTTACGGCGGTTCTGTCCCGTAGTGCCACTGCTGAAATGGTAGGGCCTCCCCCGTAGTTCCTGCGTCCCATCAACTACATCAAATCCGAGCCCTCACTCGTGCTGCTAAACGCACTTTTTCATTCACTCCCATGGGGAATTTTGATTCTCTATTCCTTAGCTTTGAACATTTTATGCATTCGCGCAACAAGAGAAAAGTTGAGAATTTTCGCTATCGTGACTTAAGACTTTTGAGTTCACCTTGATCCTTTGGAGTGGGAACTCTACCCCTAACGCACACATTACAGCGTTTCGTTCTTTGCGTGGTATAGATGTTGTCGTTAAACCTGAAGTTTTGATTGAATACTTCGGTTGGGGAAAATGTACTCCACTCCAGAGATATCAGCAGTGTGGTGGACACCTTCCAGTCAACGAATTTAGTTTGTTGGTAATGTGTGATGGTCGACTCTTTTTACAGCTTTGAAGTCAAACGCAGAGTTGACTACGTTGTGATCACTTCCTGGAAATCGTTCTAAGACCGGCATAGTGACAGAGGGAATGCCCGTTTCAAAAGTGTGGTTAGGTCTAGTAGGTGTTGAAACATGTTAACATCATCCGTTTATTTGGATACGTGCGAGAAACTCAGCTTGATTTGCAGAGGCTGTAAATGAGATATTAGGCACGTTGGGATCAATGCCATCTATTTTGTGCTGTGAATATAGGGTTGATTCACGGTTCAGTCTATTAATAAGGTTCGTCATCACGTCATGATTGGCTTTGGGTGGTTTGTATACACATCCTGAGGGTAATTCACAGGATCCAGATGACCGACAGCCACAAGCAGTCATCAGTCATACCAAGACATGGCTTATTAGGTATGTTTGCAGAATATCGCTCTATTAGACGAGTTAAACCTCCTCCGCTTCTTATTAAACAACGATTTCGGCGAAGGATGTGATAACCTATAACGTTTAGTTGTGTGTCTGAATTCCCAGGGGCACGCGAAGCTTCGGTGAGTAGAATACTATAAGGATTATGTAAGAAGATGAATAACAAAAATGGGCATCATATTATTTGACAAGTGTGCGTNCAATTTCAAAATAACGCAACAAACCTTGACAAAATCAACACCCGGTGCATTTTTCTTATTCGATATCATTTTGTAATTCATAGCCTTAAATTGTGGGAGGGAGAATTTGTCCGTCACAATAAACTCAGGAACACGACAGTTTGGTGAAAAGCATGAGTCAATATCCTTAATGGGACACAACTGTTTGACGAAACAAAACGTGCAGAAATCTCTTAGCTCACTTGTCAGGCCACAGGATTTCGTATAAGGAAACATGAATAGGTTAACCTTCATTGCATGCGTATTCTTGGCTATGTGTGCAAGTCGTAATCAGGGAATTGCTGGCCGTATCAGGATGACTACTCCCAACTTCAACGGAGTCGGTTGAGATGAGAAGCTTGGAACTGGAGATTCACTAAAAGAAGCACCAAGCAAACAACTAGAGCTGAATAGCCTGATTGATGTCCACATGTGGATCGAAGAGAGTAAAAGATTGCACCCCACGGGATCTGGTCTTATACACATCGGAAAACAGGAGAATGTGTGCAAGCATTTTCGGGGCAGTGACCCAAATTATTAGCACTAGATGTGGTAAAGAATATTTCCGGGGATGCTAGAGCACGGAATGCAAAATGTCCTGCCTTGACATATTTTCTATCTTTCGTGTTAGTGCAAAGGTTTTACATCTGTGTTTTGCGTTTTAGTTAAGCAAACTTATCATGGGGTCTGGAAAGCCCGCAAGCTAGATCACTGATTTTAGCTTCTGAGTTACTCATAGTCAGAGACCAACTACTAGGGGGAGCCATCATCTGTTGGTGTTAAACTGAGTGACGTACAGCTTGAACACGGTCAGTGCGCTATACAGTTCCTGTGCGATGCTTTGACAGAAAGTATGAAAGCGGGCAACACAATAGGATCATTGTAGCTCGCGTTCTTCCACGGGAATCCACTCGCACCACGTGCGAAAAGTGGATGTCCTGACAGTGGAAAAAGGGTATCTGACTACGGTTGTTGGAGACAACATACTGGGCTCCAGCAGAGGGAAATTGCGGTGTACGATGTCTGAACAGATGCACGTTTATGCGGGCGACGACGATTGCGGGCGAGCTAGGCAGCTGGTGGTTAGGCTTTCTGATTTCCATAAGTCTTTGATTGTCACACATTCTTTCTCTTGTGTCCAAACTCCATTTGGTACTCGCTGTAAGCCCCCACAGCAAAGGAGGACTACCATCCGACTCACGCTTAGTGTTTTTAATAAGAGGTTGGTTTCGACAAATCGCGAAGATTAGTGGATTTTTGTTTCCGATCGTTTAACCCGTCTTTGGTTTCCACTAGTGGAAACCTGAACCCTTGAATTCACCTAATCCCCAATACATCGCCATTAAGTGCTCTGTTATGCCTGACTGGCTTCTGTGATCAGTCAACCTCTGGTTTCGCAAATTTGATAAAGTCAATATTGGATCCATTTATACCATTTTTTCTCAGATTTTGACGGTGTATTGTGTCTCAACACCTCGTTAATGACAAGCCGGCCTTCACAGACATATTTTCCAGGTCAAAGTCAGTTGCCTAGAAGTCCGAGAATTTCTCAGATTCATAGTGAACTGCGGAAGCAACTATTCACTGACCGCTGCTTCGATTGACGTTGCGGATATATTAAACGCAACTGGACGGGGCCGCCAACGTTCGAAATAACGTGCCACATAGATGCTTGTGCTGATTATATGAAAATGAAAATTTCATGTGGTTACTAAAAGCTTTGGTATGTCAAAAGAGGAATAAGGTAGTATAATACGAGACACAATCGGAAAAAACATTAACGACAAAAAGCCGTTGAAACATTTTTTCCACTTCGAATTGTATCAATAGTATGAAGCTGGTAGTATATTTGTGGATTTGACATGGGCGAAAAATTAGGCAGCGTAAAATGGATGACACCGCCCATGTAGTGACACTGAGATACGGTTATTTACTAATGAGAAATGGGGGCCCTCATATCTCTCCTTAACAGGGCCTCTCTACTCTTATGACCGTCAAATGGATCCAGTCCCTCGTAAATTGCTGTGCATTGCATGTTTGTTCGGCAATTCTTGATCAGGGCACAAACCTAATGGGGTTATTCGATACCCACTTTCAGCAGTGTCATATAACTGCCTTCTCTGTATGCGTTTATTAACCCTTTACAGACAGGTGTAAGGGACACGGATTGCGTGAGGCCGTTTACTGGACATACCCCATTTAACAGCGAGCCATGGCGTGTGGGTTTATGAGCGGCTTGAAACACGTCTTTGGGTGCCATTACTACCCGTACAAGTAGTACATTTTGAACAACGATGTCCAACCGAAGCAATATTTGCACACGGCTAAATTGTTTCACTTGCAGTATGAAGGCTGTATCAAGGCAATTTGAGGATCCACTACCTTTTCAGAGGGACACTTCCGTTATGATAGCCCTCTTGTCGCCATATAAAATCTGACAGATAGCAGTAAAATCACCGGGATAATCCCCGAGATGCATTTTTACGTAATTCAACTACATGTTGGAACAGGGTTCTTCATCCCCAAAAGCGCGCTCGTCACTTTCAGTAACAGCCTTCTGAAGTTAGCAACCTCTCCACACATACAAGCTATCAAATAAAGCCGAACCATCTTCTAGCAACCAGTACAGGGCTAACAGCAGCCGGAATCAGAAGAAAGATTTTGACCGACGGTTCCACGGTATTCAACTGTGACAGTCAGAAACAACAATAAAAATATACCGCAAATCGCATGTTCATCGCTTGCAGGTCCCTTTAGTAATGCAAACAGAACGGCAACGAATCGTCTTCGGTTTGGCACACTAAACAAAGCCAAATAGACTGTACTATGAGTTTCAAACGATCACAGCAAAATAGGTGGGCAGGCAAGTACAGTTATGTTCAAAATTGAGAGGGAGTTATGTATGAAGAAACAGAATAGGAAATTTAGGCCTACGAAACGCCTGGGAAGAACTTTCCAACAGATCCGCCAACCGCGCGACGCGCTGCTGCTGAACAACTAGGCGCCGGTTTGAGTGAAACTTACAATAAAGAAAGCAATTAATCTTCTTCCATGTCTTGGCAGACCATCCCTGGACAATTTAGAAAATTTCGGCCCGGATACACGCCTAGATTGTGTGGACATGGATTCAGTTAATGGCAGACAACTTGCAGGAAGCATGAGTTCTGTTAAGCAGTGTTAGCAGGCAACTGCCAACGTGGTATGCCTTAAGGTACCTGAATTGTACCAACTGCAGGATGCAGACTTGCCGTAAGTTTATTCTTAGACCACACTGAACTGGTCGAATCGGCATTGTGTGCAAATCCTCCTGGAATATTTCAGTCCATTTATTAGATGACGGCTCCCAGCACCTTGAAATTGTACCGAAGACGTGAAATAGTTATTTTGGTGGTTCTGTGGATCACTGTTCTAGTGAAAAACAAGAACCTGAGAGAAGATCCTCGTGGAGACTCACTTTGAACAGGCAGCTCGTCCGACAGTTATTGGTTCAGCTTGACCGCAGACGGCCCGCCACGAAGAAAGCCTGTTACAGGCGACCCACAGTAGCACGCCTCTAACCAATAAACGGGGAATTGTGTGAAACCGGTCAGGTCGCCGAGATACACTTGGTCTTTTGAGTCACCTTTGGCGAACTTGGATAACTCACTCGGTAAGGCGCACACGATAATCCCAATAACGCATTTTCAAACGGTCGGTTTAACGAGACTATCCTGCAAGTCTCAAAACCCCACAGAAGACGGCCGAAAGGACTGAAATTTATACAGTACTGAAATGTGAGTTAACCAGATACACAACTTATCCAGCGGAAAGGAATTCAAAATAGAGCGGTCAAACACGTATCTGCAAGCAGTCAACAGTCAACGGGAAATGAGGCCATTAAAACAGCCGGGTGCAGATTAAGTTGAGAGCGTGTCGAACAATACCAAAAAGGTTTTAGTAGGTGGACAGAGATCTTCGTAGAAGAAGAAAGCAAATATTGATCGTCTACTGCGGACAACAAAACAAATATAAGCAAACTTACGGCCGGTATCTTATGAACAAGCCAAAAATGCCTCAGCCGATCCACTGCTCCTCACTGTGCCGTACTCAACATGAAAAACGTGCCAGCCGTACTTCAGAAGGTCCAGACATCAAAATAACTCTTGCTCCAATGACTAGCTATCCAGCGGATATAGGTTTCCGTCTAAAATTCTTGCTGTCATATTTTGGGGCTTGATGCATCCGAGATGCTTCTAAAACCGGTGGACCACGACTCTACATTGCTTTCCAGAACGTCATTGCAGTCCTCACTTGCTTCTACTTTGCTTACGGTGTCTTCCTCTACTGATCACCTGAATAAGTCTGTTGGAGGTAATGATGATTCCAACGAGAGTTCATGTAGCCAAAGAGTGCAAATATTGCCCAGGCCGGAGTGTGTGTTGAGAGTAGTGGTCCCCATCCGGCGGCCAACTTCTGCAACGGCAAGCGCTGTTTCGATCGCACCGACAAGGTGCTGTCAAGCAAGTTAGCTTGCGTATTATCTACAGAGAGAAATGAAATATCCTAGACTTTTTGATAGCCTTCGCCTGGACCCCAACAGCCATATTTATTTGATATTCACCTGTTACCGGTGGTTTCACCTTGGTTATGATGTGACGTCGGATATACGTCAGAGCCTCTTCAATGCTACGGTCAAGTCCGCAGTCGTTCCCCATGTGGCGGACACCCTCAAGACAGCGAGGTACTGCGCTTATGTTTATTTCTTTGATGCACAACACCAAACTTATAATCATTCTGACAGCCCGTTCGTTGCCGTCATCTTTACCTGGTAATACTCATAAGGTTGGCGTGAAAATATGGAGGCTCTTTGTAATGTAAACCACTACGTGACTTGTGTACAGGTGATTCCACGACAGCCTATGGACCATCTCTAATGTTTCGCTGGTTTATATCAATTGAGAATGCGCCATTACCTGTCTAAAAAATTCGCGTCTTCTCCCTCAGTCTTTCACAGGAGAACCTCCGTTAGTCGATCAGCTGTGGTTGTCGAAGCCGAGACTGACAGTAGTGCCCCTGCATAGCTCGGTGCACTTGGATGCGCTCCTCACAATGCTTGCCGTTCATTCATAGCAGCATTTTCAATATAGCCTTGAAGAAGAGTTTAAATGCAATGGCCTGTTCGAGCTAGGAACTCGTCAGAAGTACACATCACTCACGTGACTGGGAACGAGACTCTGACAGCGCTTTCTTGATGCAGCCGTGTTGACCACTGCGCCATCGACTGCACCCTGATCGCTGTTTAATCCTCACATATGAACGCCAAGCCACATGCGCCTGTGAGTAGTGGTCAGGTCAATGCCCAGTAGTACCATCGTTTGGAGTCAACTACACAGTCAATGTGTTTTCTCGCGAGACCACTGATCAATCTCAACATCACCTGCAAGCTGATGTTACAGGACGTTCAGATGCGATCACTTGGCCTCATCTGATTGAGGTCAGTGGGGCAGTGGTAAGCACAGTTGCCTCATGAAAGCGTGCTAAGAGTCCCAGTCCTGGTTGTGACAAAGATATACACTGCTGACAGGTATTAAAGAGAGCGAAACTTGAGTCTAGTGCTTCTTCACAAAAGAGGTTGGCTAGGAAGTCTGTAGAATTGAGACAGCTGCTGCGGATTTTGAGCAATACCTAGTTTATATAAAATCAACAACCCATACTACTTCCCAGTGAGAATGAACTTGTTTTAATTTTGTCACGCTCGTCCATTCCAGTTAAAAGTTAACATTTAACATTCCTTGAAAGACATTAAAAAGTCCATTAACGATTCACGTACAACCAGGTACACATTTCATCCAGATTGCCTGTGAACGTAAAAATATTAGCTGGTGATCATAGACAGAATCAATTCAATATGTTGTTGGACATATAATAGCTAGCTCGCGGGTGATTGAATGTATCGTTGACTTCGGTGTGATGAGGGACATACGCCATTGTACGTGTCCAGCGAGTGGCCACCAAAACGGTCACTGCATTACGGCATCTGTCATGCAAGTCTCGCCTCAATATTCTCGATCTTTATCCACTCGAGTTCCGAAGACTCCACGGTGACTTAATTCTCACACACATTTTCCTTAGCACGGGACTCGTGCAGAAATTCTTCACCATAGTTAGTGATAACAGTTGGAAAGGTCACGAGAAGAAGCTCTATAAGCCTCGACATCGGACCCTCATGAGACAATAATTCTTCCCTTATAGACTTATCGACTATTGGAACGACGTTCCACTGGAGATTGTTAGGTGATCTTCTAAGAACTGTCTCAAAGTGTTATTGGACTCCCACTGCTTAATAAACTGATGGATGAGTGATTTACTCTGTTCTGCTGTATTATTATTTTACTCTGTTCTTGGTACTCTCTGTAACCATCAAGAGCGCTGCTACACCCTGTTTTCAGTGACTGCCTTTCATTTAAACAGGAAACCGCCAGACATCGAAACGAACAAACTGACTGGATCCGGGTAGTTTGGGCCCCCAGCCTCGAATCCGTGTACAAATAGCTAAGATCGCCGAAAGCTTTATGTTTGACTACAAAGAACAGGGTGATGCACCCACTGGTTGCATACACACCAAGTGGTGTCATTCCAAGAAAATCTTAACTGCAACCCTTAGCTAAAACTACCCACGTGTTAGATCAATATGTATGATAGACCCTCGTGCACCCAAAATGGTAAGACCGAACAGTTTTCCGGCAACGCATAGATAGATGGCGACCACGGAATCCTAAACAAGATGTGATCAAAGGTTCTACGGTACTATAGGGCAACCAACAAAATGTGCAAAGTAAACACCTAAACACTTCAACTGTGACGTGATATAAATTGGCATTAAATAGGCGATATTTACCGTCCGACATAAAACTCAGTCGCATTGTGTTGGTGTCAAACTTTTCACATAGGTACAGTATGGTACCACTCCGGCTATACTATACTGCGCATCACCGTATAGTGCCCTGTGAATAACTCGGTAACTATTCTTGGCTTCTAAAGGAGGCTGTAATTTGGAAAGCTCACAGAAGCGAGTGGACACTTATATGTTCTCAGTAGACATATTTAAAAAAATACACTTTGCTTACACAAGCACTCAGGAGGACAATTCCCAATACGGGTGCCGTGTGTCCACACATTTCATGCTGATGTCTGTTTAAAACAGTGCGCCAGGAGTTGAGGTTTTCTTCATTATCCGCAAGTGTACGTCTGGTGAGTGAATGTGGGCGAAAATAAAGAAAGCAACGTATTTTGTGAGAAAGCGGTAAGAAGGAAGAAAATTTCGTCAGAAAACTTGGTCATCACGCCTCGTCCGCCGTTCGAATCTCATTATGAAGCACATGATATTTTTAGCCCATCTACTCTCATTGATGTTCACGGAGTGTCACAAATCTCTGTGTAAGAAAAGATGTGATAATTTTTCCCGTGAGCAAACTGTGTAGCTTATAGACATTTGTTGGATGAGCCGATGCAGTATGCACACTTGCAGCTAGAAGTTGATTCCGCGTTTGCATGTGCGGGAAAAGATATGGGAGGGCACCGGGAAGAGTTTTGTGGAACCTACAAGAGGCGAACATCAACTGGTGATCACTTCTATCTGATTAGTAGGTGATGTGCTTTTCATCATCGTTGGTGCTTCTGCGTAAGTTTCACGATCTATACTTGATGTGGCCGACTGAAACTCTCTTTTCCAAAATTTTGATTAGGGCCCTGTGAGAGTGACCGGCTGGTTTGCGCCCCGAAAATTTTGTGCGGGTCAATATCCAGAGAAGAAACTTGGGATTATAATTGGTCCCTACCCGGTGTTGGAGGGGCTATCAGTATGCTTGCCTCCAAAAGTGCGAATCGAAAACCCAACTGAGATTTAGACCGTTCCTCAAGTCATTTTTATAGGGTCACTCACAGGCACGCGGAAAAAAGTTGTGAAAGTTGTTTGGGGAAAGGCCTAGAATGTGGAGGACAGACTCTCAATAGGAGGAAGTGGAAACTTCGGCCCAACCCGAAGCTCAGGTCGGTTTTGATAAATGACTTTTTATGGCTGCTTGAGGACGCTTCTCCTGTTCTTGTAGAAAGCGATCCAACGAAACACCTATTACACAGGCATGTTCATATTCCACCACATCCGCTTAGTCAAGTATGGCCCTGATGCTTAACATGCCAAGTGACTTTACAAAGTGACCTAGCGACACTTCGGTGCATGCGGACCGCAAGTAGCCTGCTGTGCTCAAGTTGACTATGTTGGGGGATGGATGGAGCCGAGACCTATCTAGCCCCAAAATTCACAGATTAAATAGCGGAAAGTTCTACCAGAAAAACTTTCTTCTCAGTAGAACCTCATCGTTCAGACTGGTAGCAACCTACTCTATGTGCACACTACAAAGTGCCGCTGTTTTCTTCGCAGGAGCAGGTTCAGAAACAGTGACAGCTAATTATTTTCAAGTTGACCATCACTCACACTTGATCGCGGCGTT